>SSNR01000080.1:945631-980540 GCA_006937965.1 Callopanchax toddi
TTTTTTTTTTTTTTTTTACGTTGATTTATTTATTTATTTAGCTGAATGCTCGAAGGATCAAAGTAAAATGGTGTTGGTCCAGCCCAGTGTCAGTGGACCCGCTGATCTCCTGGTTTAATGGACCAATCAGATCAAAGTATGAATTTAAAAACGTCTGGACCGTCGGTTCACCAGAGACCCAGATCTGCTGACGCGGAGCGTGTCCGGTGTTCTGCCCAAACTCTGCCAAGTTTTTGCCGTGGGTCCACGACTCGATTGGCGGCGGCCCCTCCCAGCCGAACATGTCCGAACCACAGACTAGATGCGGTCCAGTTCGGGGGAGGAGGGGTTCCAGATGCCGAGCGTGTTGCGGGCCGCGGGAGCTTCTCAGGGGCAGACGCGCGTCTCCCCCTGGCACCGGCTCGCTGCCTGGTGCTGTCGCTGGACCCGGTCCAGGTCCTGGATCTGCTGCGCGTCTGACTCCAAACAGAACCTGAGTCTGCCATTTGGTGATGACTGGCACAGACGCGCGACATTGGAATATTATTTGTAGATAATAATTTAGTTTAAAAAAATTTTTTTTAGACCAATAGGTGAAATTGAATAATTTCCCGCGGCACACCTGAAGATCTCCCACAGCACACTAGTGTGCCGCGGAACAGTGGTTGAAAAACACTGCCACAAAGAATGCCAAACAATATAAATTATACACATTAATTAGGTACATAGCCAGACTGGTACCATTTAAACTTTTATGTTTGATGGCAAAGGGGAAAAAATTATTCTTCAGTCTAAAAGTCCTGCATGTCTACCTCCATTAAAAGTGAGAACAGTCTGTTCTGGGGGTGGGTGGAGGCCTCAAGGATGGAGGCAGCTCTCCTGTGGACTCTGGGCTAGTAAATGCTCTCAGTGGAGTCCTGGTGATCTTTTCTTCACTATTCCCTGCAGGTAGCAGTACTGCTGCTACAAGGTTGCAGGATTCTCTCAGTAACTCTCCTGTTGAGGATGATATGCAGCATACCAAACCTCTGAAGGAAATAACAATGATGCTTATCCAACATTTCATTCAGACACACTCATTAAATAAGACGAGTTGTTACGCAAAGATTTAATGGACAAAAAAATAATGATTAGCAGTAATGAGCTCATTAATAAGCAAAGCAAATGATGAAAATCACAATCAGGATTCAATAGGATGAGCCTAAATTTATTTTTTAATTAAATCATAATTGCAAAATGATTAAAGATCTATTACCAAGTTGATGTTCAGTTAAACTGACTTTAGTTTTGAATCCATGTTGGACAAAACAGTCTATGTGGAAACTAAGTGCTTGTACAGCCTTACTTCATGAAATGGTTTGAGAATTTGGAAATAATTAGAAGAAGATTAGAGAACTCGTGGGAAAGTCTTACTTTGAGAAGATGCTAATTCTGTAATGTTTTTGATCTTGTATATACAGACCACCTTAAATGTTGCCCTCATTCTGAGAGAGTTTTCTTCTGAGTTCCCTGATGTGCATGTCAACATCTCTGCACATACCTGTGAGTGTGCTGACAGGATCGCGCTGGCTGGCGCATTCAGGGAATCAAAGTTCGACAGCCTGTAAAGGTGGACACTCCTCCTCTCGGCACTTTTGAGTGACCTCGCCCGCTCGGGGCATTTGCTCTCCTTTCAAACCAACGTGATGAATTCCATTTGGCAGCATTTTCAGTGGCAGTAAAAACCAAACAGTCACAGCTTCTGTCAGAGTGAAGCCAGAGAATAGAAAAGTTAGCTAAAACACTGAAAGGACATTTTTCTGATGGTGAGACGGAGGTTGGTGCAGAGAACATGTTACACTAAAGACTTGGACAAATGAGAAGATAAATGAGAATGATTGTAGGAGATGGCAGAAGGACGTAAACAAGAAGAGCAGCAGGGTGTTTTTAAAAGGTAAACTAGTAGTTATTAGTAGAAAATGATGTAAACTTCTGAAAACATCATCAACCTACTGTTTTAAATGATCAAAGAAAAGCTCGTGCTGTATGTTCAGGAGAATAATCCATTTTATATAATACCTACGGCTTCATGCAGGATCGTGTTTCAGTTTTCTACTCGCTTGTGACAAGCTGTAAAGCATTCTGGTGAATTATGTCTCATGTTTGCATCCAGCCATTCCATAACTCTTGTGCAAAGAGTCTCGTGACACATATTAAAACATTTCTGTGGATTTTCATCAGGAGAGTGTGTTATTTTTCAGGATTTGGGAATTCCCTTTCCTTTGAGGGCCACCGCAGGAATGTGTGTCTCTCTCTTTTCCCACATAACGCGTATAAGTCTGTGGGTAGACACGTACCTGTGTGTGCAAATACAGAAACACTACACATGCTTCACCTACACCTTAAGCAAGTCGTCTTTGCCGACCTGAAATCCCCCTTGAGGTTGGCCTTTAACCCCCAGCTCTAGCAATGACACACACACACTTTTGCAGGCTCCCTGTGAATTGTTTTCACCTTCATACACACACGTTTGCCCTCACAGTTCAAAAAGGCCGTCACACAGAAGTCTGCTAATGTTTTTACACTCAGCGGTGCAAATATTGTGGTTAGTGAAACCGTTTTGAGTCGGCCAGAGCTTTAAGATGTCGTGACAGCTGCGAGTGGGTTTATGATTGTGCATAACTTGAACCGTCTTGCTCTCTTGACCCCAAAACCAGCGCCTACTAAGTGATTGGATGAAGCATAATAATTCCACTTCTGCTCTCTGAAGAAGTTAATTAGAGGCCCTGTGTCACTGTCAGTTCAGGTGATTGTTGATGAGTGTGAACAATATTCAAGCTGAATGTCTGAAAATATTTTTAGAAATGAGATTATGCTGAAGGTTTGACCTGGTGTATTTTTATAGCATCTCACATCAAAGAGTTTTACTTTTTTAATTAGATGACAGAATCTTGTGCATTCAACTTGAAACCAATGAAATTATGACTTTTCATTTAGTCAGATTTGTTTGTTATAATGTGCACAGGGTCAAAATTAATATTTAGTTTAATGTCTCTTAGCAAGTTGCACCTCACCTACGTTTTTTCTGCAGCCATCAGCAAGATTCTGGTATAATTGCAGCTGATATCCGGCCGCTCTTCTTGATAGAACTGGTAGAGTTCATTTACTGTAATTTGTTTTAGTTAAATTGGTTTTCTGGCACAGACTCAGATTACATAGACCTCAGTACCATTGAGGTTGAGAGTTTGCTCTTCCAGTCGCTTAATATTAGTCCAATTAGAAAACAGTTCTGTTGTGTTTGTTATGCTCACCTTGACTCCTCCAAACACACTTCTTGTTCTTGTTTTTAAGTGCTCAATCTTTGTCTCGTTTGACAATAAAACTTTTCTCCAGATAACATTTGTCTTGCTCGTATGGGAAGCTTCAAATTTCAGTCGAGCTTGAACGAGTGTCAGGAGCTGAGTCTATGAGGATGTAAACTGTCTTCACAGTGGACAGAGAGAGACAGGTTCTAGTTCATGCTAGGCTTGAGCTTTGGTGGTTCCTGAACATCTTAATCAGTGTCCTTTCATCTGAATGTGACAGGTGAGTATTAGTCATTTCAAAGTGTCAAACAAATCCTCTTTAATCAGGCAAAGAAAAACTACCAGCTCCAATCAGGATCACTAATGAGAAGTTAATAAGTCTCAGCCTTGTCAAGTTCTAAGACGTTTCAGCTCCACTTCTTTTAAAATCCTTCAGGTGAATCTATGTTTATATTTGAGGCTGTATGTGGACTCCCCCCCCCCTGTGATTAGTTTATGAAACGTCTAACTAACTAGATTGTTGTGTTGCAGCGTGAACTGAGTGCTGGTCAGATTTTTTTCCCTGTGTCATTCATTACCACTGAAACTTGTTAATTTAATTACTGAGCTGATGATGTTTTCACATCTTCCTAGCAACAGAGCTAGAAACATTCTGACTGGATGACAAACTGCTTTAATTGACCTCAGACTGAACAAAACCTCAGCAGCCAATGTTAACTCTTTATTTCTTAAACATTTTCCATGTAATTTGAACATTTTTAAAGAATAAAAAGTCAATTTTGCATCATAAAAGTTGAATGTTTAGTGATATTTACATTCATAAGTATCGGCAGCAGCTAAATGTGTCACTTCAGGTGATAGTCAGAAATAACACCATGCACATTATGATGATGTTTTTTACACTTTCTATTTGTTCTCTGTATTTGAGAGGATTAATTACTTTAACTGATGCTGCAGGTTTTTGTTAGACTGCTAATAATATGTAAAAATACTTATATTTTACTGTAGTTGCAACCCTGAATATATGCAGCAGTCATGTGATGAAATAAATTTGTATTTTAAGTATTTCCTACCTTTAAAACTATTTCAGCTCAGGATTTGGGTTTTTGTGGCCAATAGAACATTTCAGGGAAAGCACGTTTTTGGGGGACACTACACTACCCACACGTTGAGCTGTGTTGCTCATTCCATGGATGCACAATCCTTTCAAGTTAGTAAAGCTGACTAAACAGGCTTTCCAATGATATAAGATTTATTGTCAAGAAGTGTTGTTACAACAAAGAAATAATCATCAGTTTTAGTTTAATCTGTGACATCACACCTGTGTGTTTTATGTCTGATTCTCTTTCACAACTTGAAATCATTTGATTGCAGTTGCTGCTCATTTAGCAGTGATATTACAGTCTGAGGTGTGGCTGTAATGCCGTACAGCTCTGATGGGTTTTCTAGCTCAGACGTACTACAAGCTTCTTAGAACAGAAAGACAATAACAGGTTGTTTTATGAGTGGCGCCACATGGATTAAGTTTCATTTTCAGATTAGCTTTTTTCCCCCAAAATCAGATTCCTTGAATTTTGCAAAAAAAAAGAGTAAAGATAGCACTTTTAAAGAACAATATATGCAATATCTCAATATATAAAAATATCTCAGGGCTAAAAAATTAAAGAGAGGAATTTAGTAGCAACATGGTTTATATTAATAAATTATTACAAGTAAATAATATGGAACAGTGCTGACAGACATAAACAGAGACCACTCAGCTTGTGCAGAAACTGTGTGAGAAAAACGAGCGCTCTGCTGTCGTCTGTCCGGCTGGAAAACGGCTTCAATCGAGGCTTGAAATTGGCTCGGCTCTGTTTGTTTGTTGTGTGTGTGTGTCTGTGTGCGTACGTGCACGCTCCCAGAACAACTAGGAGAGCAAGAAAGTAAAAAAGATGGTAAAAAAAAGAAGAAGAATGAGGAAGAGAAGCTCACTACATTCTTTGATTTGGCCCTGCAGCCAACCTGTCTCCTCTGTACGACCCCTCCCACTCCACTCGTCAGGAGCGCAGTTTGTAAATCCTGGAATCCTGATTGTCAGGGAACACACACACTCTATTTAAAAGTATACATTCTAGGTTAAAACACTCAGTTTAGGTGTGTGGTGGGGGTCTGCTGTGGTTCAACATCTGCAGGTATACATATTAGTTTTATATCATTTAAATGGGAGTTAGATATGGGAGGGTTTGAAAATGTGCAAAAAGAATCACTACTGCACTTTATAAAACTATAAAAACAACTGTATAAATGTCTTAATAGAATGTGTTCTGGGATATTAAGGTAATTTCAAAGTGTGTCACTGTGACACAGTTTGTCCACTAGAGAGCACTGACAAGTTTCCTATTCAAATGTCCAACATGTCCCTCAGCACCAGGGTATAAATCTTTAATGATGTTAGTTTATGTTAAAAATGAAGATCAGCTGATGCTTTTATGAGACTGCTGACATTAAGATCACAGTTTAAGCCTGGGAAAAGAATTCCAGGAACACTCAACCTGTTCATGCACAAGTGCAGATTAAACACATATACATCCTACTTCAATCACCTCTTCTTCCCATCCATTGTCCGCCCCTTCTTTTCCTCCCGTTCCCTATCTCGTCCCATCTCTCCGACAGCTGTTGTGTTAAGGTTACAGTACACCTTGTGGAGGGCCCGTCCCTTTCATCTCTCGCAGCGGTTTTATGGCGCTGTGTGAATGTGCAAGGCTTTTTAATTAGACTCTGCACCCAGACAGGCCCCAAGGCTGAGGCAGCGCCACTCTGTCTGTAGCTCACTCATTCCCTCGCTCCATTCCTTTTCACTCTCTTTTCCATCTATCTCTGGTGTGTCATCTCCTGTAATCCCTTGCTCTCTCTGTTTTTATGTACAGTGCTGTTTCACACCATGCCACTCAAACGCTCCTTCACAGATGTACCCTGTCCTTTCTCCTGTCTTTCAGCACAACAAACCCCTCTACTCTTTTGAGGACAATGCCGACTATGTGTATGATGTCATGTGGTCGCCTGTGCATCCTGGGACTTTTGCTGCCGTGGATGGAATGGGTCGCTTGGACCTGTGGAACCTCAACAACGACACGGAGGTGTGTGGATTTAGGTCACGGTGGGCGTGCTTTCTGGGTCTTCTTGTTGTGTGTTGACGTGCATGCGTGTTTGGTGTCCCTCAGGGCCTGTTGCTGGGGCTCAGCCTGAACCACACACACACACACACACACACACACACACACACACACACACACACACACACACACACACACGATGATTCCCCTGTAGGCGTTTCCCACAGCATTGCTCTAAATCAGACTGGGTGACATCTTCTCCTCGTGGCTCCCACCCAGCCACCCCACTAACATTTTTACAACCTCTGTCTAACATTCAGATAACCTCAGGAACCATCTTCCTCCCACACTGTGTCCCATCAGAGGAGCGCACAGATGTGCTGGAGACCGCAAGCAGGGAGCCCCAGCCCTCAGTCCACAGTCCCATGAAAATAATTAAAAAAAGAGCATTCAGGCCAAGGATTCGGTTTTGCAATGCTGTGGGGTGACAAACATTTTAGAATGAGAGTATTTAAGGCCCTTGAGGTCAAATTGTGGCATTGTTTAGTTTAATCGTGTTGAATGAAACAGAATTCACTCTTTGTTCAAAAGAAGTTATAATCCCAGTGTGTACTCTGGATTTATAAACCCCAGCTGGTGATATTAAAAGAGTTGACAGTGTTTAAAACCAGCGTGTCAAACTGTGTTTATAAATCCTATTAAAGGGTGATTGTAAAGGCAGCTCTATTATATGAACAAACAGTATATGAGACAATAAGCTCCTGGTATTCCACTTTTAAATGGTCCTTTTTCATGTTTAATCTCAGTATTTTGTCTTAAATTAAGCAAAACTAACGCTTAGATTGTAAACATCACTACATTTTCATTGGTTGTTGATCTCCTTGAACCCGCCTCCTGTTAGGAAAAGTTGGTTCTAAGCTAGCTCTGGCTCCAGTTTAGCACAGGAACCTGTTTATTGGAAAAACTCTAAATACAAGTATGCTGTGTCCTCATAATCTGTCATTACGCGTTGGTTTAGGATGAGTTAGTGGGTGAACTTTAGCCGGCTTATGTCTAGTTAGAGGGAAAAAAATAGGCACCAACTTTTTCTGTTTCCTTTATGTTCAACAGACTGGTGGATATGGTGTAGTTTCTTTTATACAACTTGTGGTGTGAATCAAAGATGTACATCCAAGCATGATGCTGAAAAATTGTACTCTTTCTCACAACGCTGGCACCAAACCTTTGATCACTCAGGTAAAAGTAGGGATGAAAGGATCCTCCATTCTCCTTCTCTCTTGGTTTCCATGGAGACAACACCCACAGTGACTTTAACCTCAATACAAGACAGCATCACGGCAGACACTCTCCCTCCTCTCCCGTAATACTCCCTCACTCTTCTCATTTTCTCCCCACTCCAACATAAAAGTCACATCTTCTCACTTTAGGTTACATCTCTGTGCATCTTCTGTCTTTAACGCTGCCGCTGTGTGAGTCCATCAGAACCACCGGTTCCTCCTCCTGCAGTGCAGACAGCAGTTTCCCATGGTTCCCTGAACAGCAGCCTTTTCACAGACAGAGGAAGAGTTCATTATCAGGGGCCTAACTCGGCTAACAATGTGCTTTATGAGAAACATTTGCTCAGACGAAAACGGATGCATCGAGCACACACACATTCACTCACACACACAATTCAAATCTAATAGCAACAGACTTTCATTGTTGCCGTCATATTAAAAAGCACAGAGTCATAACAGCATTAACAGAGCCGTGCAGCGCGCCTGGTTCTCATTTCCACCACACACGCACGCAAAGACACACATAACCAATTTAAAGCACACAGTCCTGATCCACTCTTGTGGAGGGGATGGAAGCTAGCAGGCTAATGGCAGTCAGTCTGTGGTTAGCTCTGCTTTAAATGCTCAGAAGCTCAGTGTGTGAGGAGACGTGGTGCCCGGGCCTCTGTCTCCACCGGTGACATGTGTCAGACTCGCCTGCCACATGTCAGAAACAGTTTATGGAAACACTGCAGATGGTTTTTTAAAGGTGCAACATGAGCACTAAAAAGAAAATCAGTGCAACCATAATGATCTTCATGTATGATTTATTATACAGTAAATCACCCCGCAAGCGTCCAGCTGAATGAGAAGTTGTAAATGTGACAGATTAGAGCAGTGGATTTGGATAGGGCTGTTCCATTTATGTGGCAAATTTAGTTTATCACATATTGTTCCTATTTCCTAAAAAAACATTCAAAAGAGCCAAATTTTAGATTTAGTAGATATGGATTCCACTCACTTCTACTTAAAATAATGTAAATGATTCTAAATACGTTTTTAAGTGTTTTTTGTGGCTGAAACTGATTATGAACTCATTTATGATCCTATTTACTTGAAGGTTTCTAAATCCTTGTGTGCTCTATGGAAGACTCACTTTGCATTTTCACTTCTTTCCAAGGTATAATTTCTCCTATTAACACTTGGTTTCTGTTGTGAAGAAAAGCGAAGGCTGAAAGCTCCGCCCACTCACCTGCACACAATCAAGCTGTTTTTATACTATTGGACGAATGACTATTTAAACATGATGAATCACCTGGAACGAATGATCTCAATTGTATTTTTATTTTTCAGTCATGCAAATGTCCCATTCATTTATATGCAGGGGTGGGACTTAGAGCCTATACTGCTGCCAGCCACTGGGGGGAGCACTTCTAGTTTAGACATCAACTTTGTGTTATTCCTGTGTTTATGTCAATGAGACAAATTCACTGAGTTTTTATCAATTCTGATAAAAAAATTTTTACTGCAAACTAAAATTTGTTTAAAAAGTTGATCAATTGGTGATACCTCCCAGCTCATATACCACTATCTCCTAGCTTGCTAGTGAAACAGCTATGAAGATGTGAGGAAAAGTTTATGTTTTAAAACAGAGCTGCGCCTCTTTCTGACTGTTAATAAACAGAATAGAGTAAAACATTTGAGCAATCTGCTGTTCAGTAGCACAAGTCATCCACAAGTTTATAAAAAAGGATCATTTTAAGTCCCCTCATGCTGCTGTGGACATCAGCCTGGAGCAGGTGTGTGAACCCCCACTGAGCGTTTTCTCAGACTACACACGGCCTTAAAGGGAATGTTTTTCTCATCTAAATTTAAATGTCAAGAGATCTGCATTTAGCTAAGATTTTTTTTAGTAAAAATAGTCAGTGCCCAAACTCTTGTCTTTTAACCCTGAACATTCAACTGAGCTAAACCTCTAGCTCATTCTCATGCACTATATATCATAATCAGGCCTCTGGATCCTGGAGTTTCTAACCCAAGAAGCATTCTTTACAGTTTTCACATTCACATTTGGTCTCAAATTCTGTTTTTTAAGAAACAGGAAATCTGTGAAAAAGTGCAAACTGCTGTGATTGATGCCGTAGAAGGAAAATGTATTTGTGTTGAGGCATATCAGGCAGCAAACTCTGTAATAAACTTTATGTATCCTCTGTGTTTTTGACCCCTGCAGGTACCAGCTGCCAGTGTGACCATTGAGGGCGCTTCAGCTCTCAACAGGGTCCGCTGGTCGTCAGGAGGGAAGGAGGTGGCTGTGGGCGACTCGGAGGGCAGAGTTTGGATCTACGATACGGGAGAGGTACAAACAAAAAACACATTCAGTCACATTACTGGACTTTTCATTTATAATAGAGCACAAATACTTTAAAATAAACCTATGAAGGCATAATTACTACTTTTTTAGTGTGCAGTACTTTAGCTACGTTTCATGTACATTTTCTCAGCTGGAATAAATTTACTGGAAAAGTTAAGTTTTTCACTCCGTATGTTTACTAAACTGTCAGCTGTACCGTGGATGTACGCTGGATTTTTCTCCTCCTTTTCCTTTAAAGTGCTCTCACCACAAAGCAGCCAACCACTCTGCCCGTGTCTATATGTTCTTCATGTTTTAAAGTCTCTGGTTAAGATCCCCATGTGAGAGCACGTTAGCCTAGCCACTCAGCTAATTTTAGCATCTCTTTGTTGTGTGGTAAACTGGAGGGAGGCTCAGCAGAGCCGGTGGCCTCTGTTGGGTTTGATGGTAACGAAGAGACATCAATAAAAGTGAGCGAGGCTGAAAGGTTTTATGACTCCAGCCAGTGTGTGTGTGTGTGTGTGTGTGTGTGTGTGTGTGTGTGTGTGTGTGTGTGTGTGTGTGTGTGTGTGTGTGTGTGTGTGTGTACTACAAACTTGCTCATATAGCTAAAACTGGGAACAGAATGTAAAAAAAAAAGGGAAAAAAGTTGGTTTCCAAAGAACAGTCCTGGGAATTACAGCCAGCTTGAGACTTTTCCAAAAAAACGAAAAACTAAATATTTCCATTTCAGTTTCATTCTATTTTAAATAAATTATCAGGAGAATATTTATCATCAGGTTTTTCTATTAAGTCTTTATTACTTGTGTGGAAAGTCCAAGAGACTGGATGAAACTCAGATCAGTCTCAGAGTTTACTACATGAACTGCTTTCAATGTATAATTGATTTTGAAGCCAGACATCATCTAAGAGTGTTTCGTCATCATTAAGGATTATGTAGTCATGCTGCTAATAGCACTGGAGCCCCCTGCTGTGGCCAGGCTCTAGACTATTTACAGCCCGTCCATGTGAACAGTTTGCAGACATCCTGGGTGGCGACTGCAGCTTCTGTCCGCTCTAGAGGCTGAATTATACTGCTGATTGTGACGTCAAGAAAGTGAAGTTTGAACCGTAGAAACATCCTACAAATAAAATCTAAAAACACTTCAGCAGTAAACTTTATGAAAACCAATATTTGAGTCACTTTTTAAACTGTTGACAGGTCAGGAATTATTGTATTTTCTTGGATTTGTTCATTATTGACACATAATGAGTAAACAGAGTAAAAAAAGAGCAAGTGCTCCCCTAGTGGCTGACTTCAGTACAGCTTTATGTTTCACCCCCTCCTCCAGGCTCAACACTTAGCATAAATAAGATTGTTACATCTCTATAAAATCAAATAGTTTGGTTGTAAAAACATGTTTTTATTGAAACCGGTAATTAGATCAGTTTTATGTATTTATTCCTCTCTAGGAAAGATAATTACTTAAATTAGATTGCTGAAAAGCGGTAATGCTTCATATCTAGACGTGTCCTCTTCATGTTAATTCTCTTCCCCTCCAGCTGTCGGTGGCCCATCCTGATGACTGGGCTCGCTTTGCTCGCACGCTGATGGAGATCCGCGCTAACCGAGCAGACGGAGAGGAGGAGGGGCCTATGGAGCTGGCTTCATAGAACAGACCTCTAAACCAAAGTGTCGGGAATCAGAAACCATGTGTGCTTTTGTTGGTGTTAGCGTAGCATGTACTCAGTTCTGTTTCTTCATGCCATTACTCCTGCTTTTAATTGTAATGAAACATGTATTGTCTTTTTTAAGTGCACCTTGTTTTAAGACTTTACTGATTCGTCTGTTTCTGTTGATCTGTTGAAGGCGGTGTGTTGCTTCCAGCTCGTGAGCCTACAGTATTAAGTGGCAGTCTTATAGCCTTATGAAGTCGTGTGTACTGTAACAAAGCTTTGCACTATGTTCAAGATAAAGCAGGGTTGTAGACTTGTTGTGAATTGTTTACAGAAACATTTTGTTTGGTTTCTTCTCGTTTTAAATCAGCATGTTTACCTGAAATATTCCAGATGTTTAAACATGACTCTATGTTGATGTTATGATACATCCTGGTGTCGTAGCCGCTTTAGTCATCGAGTCAAAAACTGCATTTCCGTCCTGAATAAGAGCTTCTATATTCTAATGGTCTGTAACCATTGACAGGAGGTATCATGTAACTCGGAGTGATCGCTGTGAAACTTGCTATTAAAGCAAAACTAATTAACTGTTTTCATGAATCTTCTTTATAGACTCTGGAAAATAGCATTACATTTTTTGTTGCCATACAATCTAAGAGACAAAGTATTAATATAAACCATGTAACCCCTGTAAAAGCTCAATCAGGACATACCACAGAACCACTATAATTACCATCTGTCTTCTCATATTCGACACATCTGCAAACAGCCAGTAGACACTAGTTTTATTCTCCAGCACAAGCCTAACAGATGACAAAAGTGCATGCTTATATACTCAATGCATGTGTTTCTGTGGAGGATCACAGAGTAGGGAGACAGTTTATCTACACAGATTCTTATTCTGGTGTCCTAATATCACCAGTCAATTATTTAAACCCTGTTTTAAACTAAATTCGTTGCGTGATCTCTCACATTTCAGAGGGCTGATGCTGGTGTTGCAATGTAACATGGGAGACGGAGTCCAAACGTAACGCTATGGTCAGGGCTGGGCACCAGGAGGCTGATCTGAGACTTGGAGGTGAACTCTGAGTCTTTAAGGGAGGTGAGGAGGACACAGAGGGGCTCCGTTGGACAGAGACGAAGGTGGAAATGCAATAAGCAGAACGGGGAAACCATAACTCTGTGAACAGACGGGAGTTTTATTATCACTATTATTAAACCCTAGATGATATTATTGAATCTAACACTATTTGGCACAGAAATAAACACCATAAGAGAAAATGAAGAGTTCAACTTTTCTCCCTGAGAGTGAAACTAAATCAAATCCCTCAAACATTTTCATGCTGAGACCTCAGATTTTCAGCCAACAAAGACAGTAGAGAGGCACTTCCTTCAGACCACACTGATCACTGACTGGATCTGCACTTGATTTTAAATCCCCATGACCCTCTAGCAGAGAAGACACTATGGAAAAGAAACATGATTCAATGGATACGTGAGTCCGTTAAAAGAAGCATCCGACTCCTCTGGACACTTTTAACTTTAAAAGAGCACATTATTCCTGACAGTGGCCTATTTTGAGAAAGAAAATGAGCTTGTTTCAGTGCCAGAAGTGGAGAAAGTGAATGTTTGAGTCAAATGGCTGCTGTCCGTCCTGATGACGGTGCGGTAAAACTCTTGAGTTTGAGAAAATTGTCACATCCAGAGCTTTGAGTGAGAGCTTCAGTCTGTCAGCTAATGTGCTCAGAGCTCATTTTGGTTGTTGTCTTCTCCCTGATCGAGGCCAGAGGGTGGACTTTAAACCAATCTATGGTGGAATTCAGGTCATTGTCCAGAAAAAGAAGCTGCAGGATTCCAAGAAATCTCTTAGAGTTTTATTTTGCTTCAGGCACAAATTGATTGATTTTACGTTTTAAGGTCATGAAGGCAGAGAGAGGAACTTACTGCAAAAGAGACAGGAGGTCACACAATTCGTTATTTATTTAGTAAGTAAAGACTAAACTGCACAAGAGTGTGAGAAAATCTGGTTTCAGAAGACAGCTAGACTCAAGAATTTTCATTTAGGACTCCTTCAAAATAAAAGCATGGATTACTGGAAGTAAAAAAGTGTCTGAAGACGTGCACATTGCAGTAATTTCAAACATCAGTATTTTTCTTTAACTTGTTACCAATCATTTTCTGTGAAAATTGCACCTGAGTCAAGTTGCACTGAATACAAAAACGTCACGTCAGAATTTAACCTCATTTAACGTCTGACTCGTGTTTTAGGTATTTTTTAACCCATAGCATTACCTGTAGTTGTCCTCTCAAGCTGTAAAATAATGTCCAGCTATGCAACTAAAGGATTAATGAAACACTCTACATGGTAGTAAGCTTAATCTTGTCCACTACACTGTTCTGTTGAACCACAAGTTCTTTTTCAAGGTGAAGGTTTTCATCTGGAGGAGCTCTTCATCAAGGTCAAGGTTTCATCCATCCATCCACCCAGACCTCCTATATCATCTGTGAAGATCTTGAGAGAGCTCTTTGGCTTTGAGATGTGTTTTCGTGTGACACCTTGGTAATGAGACCCCCTTTTAGGCCACCAGTCGGGACCAAAGAAGCTGATATTGGTTTGAACTGAAGTGGCAGGATTGCATTCTATTTTTTGCCAGATTCCAGCTGGTGTTGTGACTTGTTTTGCGTTTTTGCACCTTCCTTTCTTTATGTGTGCTAACGTTGTTGAAAAAAATGATGTTTCTGCTGAATGTAGGTTGTTGTGTTCTTTATCCACCACCAGGGGTCGGCTGCAGGCCTGGTACCCCTCTCCCTATGCTAACACCCTCTTCTCTGAAACCACCGGGTTGCCGTGAGCGGTCTGGCCTGCGCTTTCCGCCACCTGTAACCTGTAAAGAGCCGCTGGCGGTTCCATGGGAAGGATCCAAGAGCTACTTAGCGGCGGGTTGCTTTTTCCTTCAAGAGCTGAATGTGTTTGATTCTAAATAGAGCACAGATTTAAAGCCATCCCCAAACAAATGAGATGATTTGTAGAAAGCAGCCATCAGCGATCGATTGAAACCCCGCCATGTGATGGAAATGGCATCTGATAGAGTGGTTCTAGCTCTCTTTGTTCCCTCTTTTTGAAACGCCTCACATCGAATCTTGACCATCTTGCAGCGAGTCCTGCCACATACATCGACTATACACGAGTAAGGGCCAGTTCCTATCACTTCACCATCAACCAATCCAGGCCATTATTTAATCTCTACCTTTTTTCTTCCTTTCCTCTCTCCCCCACTTTTCTTAGAAGCGTTTGAAAGGCGCCAGACAATGGACGGTAATGAGAGCAATGCACACTGTGCCCCGCGCGCTGGTGAAAGTATCTATGGGGAGTGACTGCAAGGCCCCCACACCAGCCACTTCAGCCATGAATGGGTCCAATCATTGATGGCTCGGTCATTACCATCAACTGCCCTCTTGACGATTTACTCTGACTTCTTGGTTTTTGTGGCGGCCAAACGAGCTATTCACCAAGCCTGATCAACTCAGCATTAGGTAGCAGACTGGCACCCGGTGGGGACTGACCACCTGCACGGCGCTGAGGAGATGGAAGGGAAGCAGAGCGTCCACGCCGACTGTTTGCTCACATTTCTTGTTCTTTTATTGGTAACAGGGCTAATGAGAGTTAGAGACGGCGAACACTGTGTTCTTCACAGACCAGCCTAATGCCTAACTGTAATAATGATGCATGTAATTCAATTTCCTGTGCCGACTAAAAAAAAAAGAAAAAGATTTGCCAGAATGCAGCAACCGCTGATGAATATGAGCAAAAGGGGATGATAAATATGCTGAAATATTAAAGAATATTAATCATAAAAAGTCACGAGGCTCGTTTTGGTCTGCGAGCCGTGGCTGCCAGTCCTGCGGTGAATAAAACGGGGGTAGAATCAGAGACAGGAGGCAGGATTTATGACTTTTCCATGTTGTGCCGTGCCTCTGCGTCAAAAGGAGAGTGCTGCTGACACATCTCTGAAGATCCAAAACAAAAAAGAAGAGGTTTTAAAGCTTTTTAACTTGGCAGGGCTGTTATTAGGGGTTTCACTCGGGATCAGTTTAGTGCTCTGGATAAATCCCATTTTCATGCAGCGTTTGTGACGTCTGGGATCTTTTGCTCCTCTTCTAAAAAGCAGACAGGACAGGAAGGCCTGCTGCTCCCCATAAAGCAGGATACTTTATGCATGTTCACTCTGCTTTCCTGCAATAGTGACCAAGCATAAAATATTCACAAGCGTGTGTGTGTGCAGAATATAAAGGATTGGAAAGGCTTTCTGCCGGCCTGGTTGGCAGGCATCTGAGGCGCTTCCCTGCAGCACCGCTCCAAAACCCCAGACCCCAATCACCGAGCAGCGCTCTAATTAGCAGCTACCGCCGTGGAGCCTGCGGTCGGAGCGCTGCCTGGCTTCCAAACTCTGAGCTCTGCTACCGGTACCCTGGAGCAGAGTGAGACTTGCTCTCACACTCAAAATGGAGCTGAGCATTTTCTGCTCACCAGCAGCTTTTACTTCTCTCTGACTCAGATGGAATTTGCAGGACATAGAGTTTAAAATGTAGCTTTAAACAGAACCCACAGATAGCTGCCCTCTCAGTTTGAAGTGTTTCCAACAATTTTTTTCTATTAAAACTATTTTGTTTCATGCAGCAGGCACTTTAAATGTAAAAGGGCTCAAAAGTGTCTTTAAAAAGGGCAGGGGACATGTCCCCCCCCCCTCAAATGACGTCCATGCTGCTGATGTAAATAAGCCCTCCACTCAGGATGACCACAGGTTGAGATGAATTCCATCATTTTTATAGCGAAACTCATGAAAAAACTTAAAAAAAGATATAAAAGTCCATGTTCAACCAGATATGTGACTCATTCATCTGAATCCCCCTGAGCTTAATTAGCAATTTAGCATCTAAACCTGCTCATGTTTAGTTTGATCTTTATATCAAAAAGTAATCTCAAAGGAAGTAGAGAGAAAACCCCAACAATTAGAGTAAAAACTTGTTGGGCTGTACTGAGAATTTGCTTTATTCAGAAAAGCGTACTTTGTGTTTGTTTCAGGATTCTGCGGACATTTCTTGAAAAACCTGTCCTGTTGGTGAGCACTCTCAGTTGAACGTACATTTTCCTCCTCTAAACCCGACACTTTCCCATTATTCTGTTTGTGTAGAAGAATAAAAGCTGTGAGGATGGAATATCTGCTGTAATCCGATCCTTCTGTCCTGGTCAACTTGTTTTATAGCAAGAGCGATGAGGAGTTAGGAAGGAAAGTTCTCCAAAAGAAAAGTTAGAAAGAATGTTGTAGGTTGAGCATTAAAATATGCAACAAAAATAAGATTATTTAGAAAAGTAAATTAATAAAATACCTGTTGATGTGGCTTTCTGGCTGTGTGTGTGTGAGGGGTATCTCTAACTAGAGGACAAGGCCAGACAGGCTGAGGAAGACGGCTCCCTGTCTGCTGCTGTAAACAACACTATATCATCAAGCCTATCGGGTTTCCTGCTGCACTTCAAACCTGCTGGCGAAGCGCCACCGTTTTGACACAGCAGCTCCAGCATTTAAAGAGCCGGGAAGAGGCTCCTTGTTTTGGACAGGCTTCGTTTAACTTCGGTGGGATAATCCTCTGGTGTCTCCATGCACACACACACACACACACACAGAGAGGGAGGATTGGCAGGTACCTGGGCTATCCTTTCCCCCTCTTTTCCTCTGACACTCCTTGTCTACCTGTCCCTCTCGGCTGGGGCCTGAGCAGTTAAAAGCTGGGGGGTTCTGTCCAGGCGGGGCCTGAGGAGCACTGGGAATGTGGGGATGCTACCAGTATGTGGTTCTGACACAATGAAAAGTGAGCAGGAAGCATCTTTTTGGGTACAGCTTCTGCACAGAGATGAATGGTGGCGCTCGAGTGTTAGAGGCCCAACCGACCGGTAGCTCCAGCAGCAGAGGCTGAGTGTCAGGATAATTACCCTGACAAAGGCAGCTCTGTGCCTGGGTGCAGCCCCTCCGGAGCCAGCCCGTCTGGGACTTGCAGGCTGGAGCTCGTCTCATCCCCACCTCCCCTCCGCCTGCCGCCTCCACCGCTGCTGCTGCTGCAACCTCCTCCACACACTACAGCACGTTCCCATCACAGTGATGTGGTCACACTCATAAAGGTGCAGCAAACACACACACACACATGCACAGCAACAGGAGGCTCCACATTCTTCTACAGGCTTGTTAACAGAGCCAACAGATTTACATGCAGGTTGTCGGCGCTGACAGGTGGTCAGATCAGTAACAGATACACCTGGGAAGACTACAACAGGACTTCATGCCAAACACGTCAGAAAAAGCATGGCCGTTCTTGGAAAATAGTTTGCTACCAATAAAACAAACAAGAAAAATGACTCCAATCATCCTATTTAAGTAAAACAAGGCGAATTAATCTGATAGCAGGCATCAGACTGACTTTTTCACACTTGATTGTGTTTACAGGTGAGGAAGAATCTCTCCTGCCAAGCTTCATTAGAACTTATTTATGTAATTCAATTAGATTCACTCTGTCTCACCCTGAGGACTGATGTCCTCCACAGCTCCTCACTCTCTCCTTCAGCTGAAATCTGGAGCTGGCGCGGATAAAAGCCAGCGCAGGTGAAACATGTTTAGGTTTCAGCAAACAAATGCTAATATCTAAGGTCCAATGAGAACATGTGTCCCCTTAATAAACAAAATCACCATTTAAAACCTGTATTTTCTATTTCGTCAGGTTATCTTTGTCTGATATTCACATTCTGAAAGTTGTAAGGGAGTAAATACTTTTTGTGCATACCCACGAGGTGTTTTTCTCTAAACACAACACTATGAGAGGTACTACTTCACGCGTTCCTTGCAACGCGTTGGACACGCTGTATCACACAAATCCAATATGTTCAAGGAGCGCTCTGTAATTTTTAGCCATTGAAAAATACCAATTATGGCAATTAAGGTTAAATACAGCTTTTAGCATAAATTGTGCCTTTTCTCGTTCTCCAGTAGGACCACATGGAATTGTTGATTTTAAATGATAGCTGATGGGGAAATGTAATACGTATAATTGTACAGCCGTTAATAGAAAAATCACACATGACTTAATCATAACAGTGGTGGAAAAATAATGGATTGTTGTGAAGCTCTGAGGCCAGAAAACAGAAGTGATTCGGCTGATTGATGATTAATTGAGCTGGAGTTTAATGTTGGGGCTCTGGGTTTCTTCAGGAAGGTTCGTTTTATTTTCTCAGGATTATTTCTGAGAGGCTCCAGCTGGTTGTGGAGAGGAAAACTATAAAAAGTGAGAGTTTTTACATTCTGTCATATGTATTAGTGAGAAACTGCTGATTTTTTATTTTATATTTACTGAGAAACAAGGAACACTAAATACTGGGAGGGCTGATTCGGGTGATCAGCTGTGTGAGGTGATGTAATGATGCAGGAGGACAGCAGATCACCAGGAACCAGTCAGCTGTTCGTCACACTCACCCTGCGGGGGCCATCTTTCTTTTCTCTCTGACTTCACTTCCTGGTTTCTTCTGGTCGCCACAGAGTTTCCTGTAACCAGGTAACGTGTTTCTAAAGTTGGAGGTCTGAATGTGATTATCTCCTGCTTCGATCTTGTCCCTCATCTTCTCCCATATTGTCTGTTTCTAGTTGCCAGTGGTTACTGTAGCTACACGCAAAAGGGCGGCAATTAGACGGCAATCGGTTGCCATGGCACCATCTCTGACTTAAACAGCCCTGGATTGTCTTTTTGTGTGTGTGTGTGTGTTGTTTTCCTCCTTTTATTTGTGTCTCTGTGAATGATGGATTGTACTTACAGGAAGGCGTAGAGAGTTTTTTTTAAAAGACAAAAAGTCCCTCAGTTTTAAACGTGTATTGCCTCAGAGAAAAGAAGCGGTGGGGTAGGAGGAGGAGGGGACTATAATCGTCTCATTGAAGGTGTGTGCAGCTGCTTTTTAAATAACACACTACAGCGAGCCACTGCTTTCCTTTTCTTCCAGAGCGAGCAACAGGCTGCAAATAGCGAAGAAGGCTCGAACATCTCACAGCTAACTCTTTGTGACTTGTTTTATGGAAATAACCTCGCTGATTACACGTCGGCTAATAGCGAAAGCATTAAGAGGCAATTGGCCTCGTTCCCTAAAAGTGTTGGCTGCTGCAACTGGATTCTAATGAGCGTGGAGAAGGAGGAGATGGAGATGTTGTTTACTCAAGAGAGGAGTAAACAGGAGAGATGAGCTAAAAGACTGACAGGGCTGCAGCTATTTTAGCACCACAATGGGCTCAGTTTGGAGGAATAATGATTAGAGGGCCCAGTGTGTGCAGGATTCGTGCCGTAAAACTCATAAGGATGTGACTTTAACAACTAAAAGTTGCATTTTATGCTTTTATAAAGATAAATAATAAACACATTTGAACCTTTAGGAGCAAAGGAAGAAGGATAATCTAATGCTGCCACTGAAAAACAGAACAAAACTCATGGAGATTCAAGAGGTGCAATCTTCTTTAGGAGGTTCTAACCTTTTGGCTTCTGCAAAGACCCACAAATCCACATGTATGTGGTTTAAATGCACAAAAAGCTGAATAAAATCTAAATCCAACCATTATTGTTCTATTTATGTTTGTTTTTGAGCTTTGGAATCCACTAAAAGGAAAATTAGGAATCATTTTTCTCTTTTATTTAGTTTCCTAAACTTAGCGTTTCCTAACCCGACCCCATGCAGCTTCGGGTCCACTGAGAGTTAATTACTGAAAGCTTCCCATCATTTTTGTGCAAGAATTAGCTTAAAATGTATTGAGTTTTTACTAAATCATGTTTAAAATGCTGCACACAGTTTTACTCCTGACGTTTGTTTTCTCACTCAAAACTTTGATATGAAATAATTTTGCACATTTTAAACAAAAAACACATAATTTTCTTGTATACAGAGTTTATTTTCTTTTTGCTTGACACTAAAAAAAGATCAGAATGACATTTAAACTGCAGCACATGTATAATAAGACTTTCTAAATAGTTTAATTATCATTTTCAGAGTCAAGTAGATTTTGTGGCTCACTACAAGTTATAATAGGAGGTGAGAATGATAAAGGTTGCAGATCCTTGACCAAGAAGTGAATTACTGTTGTGTTAGAAGAGCTTTAAATCCCTATCATAGTGGTTCATGCAATTACATTTAATATTCATATAAACCATTTATTTATATTGCATTATATGATAACTCTTAACCCTTTGATATCCACACTGAGATAAGAGCTTTTTATCTGGGGCAATATGTTATAAAATATAGTACTAATGAGAATACTATTAATATATAGTCATAATCATGTAATAATTAAAACATTTATTCAAATATCTCAAGATTTCTTCCTTTTCTTATAATTTTTTCTGTGGAGTTTAGAGGTTTCAGGCACTAGAATGTGCTCCACTAAATGTTTGAATAAGGTAACGTTGATGGGATGTCTGAACTTCCGCTGTAATCCTTTAACATCCAGGACGGAGCAGAGAGGAAGGCTGGAAGAAACTAGAAACAAACAGAGAGACGGAAACGCAGCGGCTAAAAGGAGAGGTGTGAGGGAAGGTCGAGACGGAGGCTTGTGATTACAGAGTGACAGCATCGGCGCTGCTCTTCTGACTCGCAGGTAATTACAAGGTGAGGTGATGATCCGTGGAAACCCGGGACGTCAGCTACTTTTGCACGCACCACAGCTCCGGGCTACGTGTTTGTAGCAAAAGAACAGAAAAAGAAGAAGAGATTAGCAGCAGCTAAAAACATTAATCCGTGGATAATACTCCCTCTTTGTTTTAGGGTGTTTAAGATTCAAAGATAATGTTTTATGTCAGGCATGAATAAGAAACCTATAAAGGATCTGGACAAAGTGTTACCATACCGCCTTAACTGCACTCCTGCTCCCAGTAATGACCCATCAAGTATTTTCTGTAACTTGAGTCCCAAAATGTTGGCCAGATAAGCATCCAGCCAGCTCAGTAAATGGAGCATGCCATTCTTACCAAATAATCATTAGAAACTGGCAACCTGAACTGGGGTTTAATGGAGCTGAGCCACAGAAAGAGGCAGGAGGAGGCGAGGAGCAAAAGCCAGAGCCAGAGGGGATGAACGGAGATATGCAGAGTTCACCTCGGAGGAAGCAGAGATAAAACGGCTTCTCTCCTTCTGTTTTTGACTTTATGGACTGTGGATTCGACACAGACTCTGTGGTCCAAACCGACACTTTCACAGCTACCAAATGATATAAACAGAATTCATGTGCTGTGGCTGGAGCCTCGCAAAAACCAGGAGTTCAGCAGGGTTTGGTGTGTGTGTGTGTGTGTGTGTGTGTGTGTGTGTGTGTGTGTGTGTGTGTGTGTGTGTGTGTGTGAGATAAAGTGGCAGGCAGAGTGCAGTGCCAGCACTAACACTGGGGCCTCAGCCAGGATGAAAGGAGCTGTCATGATGGCTCACGGAGGAAAAGGAGGAAAAATCCATCCATCCGCACTCCTCTTCTCTGCATTTATCCTATCCTCCTTCCATCTCTCCCTCTCTTTCTCTCTGCATCTGCTTCTGGATCCGTGTTAAAATAAAAAGACGTTTTCACACTGTGCACGCTGTAGAACATCTCAGGTGCTTTTTGTCGTTCCCGTTTTTTAAATCTTCTGGTCACAGCAGGTCCAGTGTGCTGCGTGGCTCAAACTGATTCCCAGAACTAATAAGGTCAATTGAATGAGCCCGAGTGGAGCTAAACCCATAATGACTTGTGTATCCTGAAATACTTTGCTTTAGTGATCAGCATCAAAAGAAGGTTGAGTGAAAGAGCTTCTTTCATATAGTCAGGCTGTGGCTGCTGGCCTTGGAGAACTCACTGTTAAGTGTGTGTGTGTGTATGTGTGTGTGTGTGTGTGTGTGTGTGTGTGTGTGTGTGTGTGTGTGTGTGTGTGTGTGTGTGTACGCTGTGACAGCTCAGAGATCAAAACCCATGATGGGACGAGGAGCAGGTAACAGACAGGTTGGGGGAGGGGCTTCAGGTAAGCAGCTGCTGTCAGTCTTCTGCTCCCTGAGAAGGAGCGTGCACCTGTGTGTGTGTGTGTGTGTTTTGGTTTGGTGCACTGATTCGTGCACGCTGTCTAACTTTTCTCTCTCATCAGTGAACTTTACAGGTTCCTTCAACAAGCAGCCGAACGCCAAACAGGTCTGTGAACAGAGAACGCTCAGACACACCGTCTCCTCGACTCAGAGGAACCAGGATGAGTTGAAACGTGTCGAGTTTTATTTTAAAAGATGTCAAATCATTTGGAATTCATATGTAAAAACAATCATCAAAGTCCAGAACTTTGCAGCCTAAAGCTCCAACAGCTGGTGTTTATTAGAGCTCTAAAAAAAAAATCAATGCTTTCAAATGATTTTCTATTCAAATCAATTCAAATTCAACACAAAACAAATCCAGATGCTAATCCAATCGATTCAGTCAAACTATAATACTATCAGATTAAGGTTATTACATTTTAGTGCTTTAAAAAGTCGTCTATCTAAGGAACATTTTGAATGAAACAACAACAAACCTAAATTATATCACCTGTTCAGCTTCTCAGTTTTTATCAAAACAAACAAATCAGGCAATTGAAAAGGCTCAACGAAGGAAAAAGATGCAAATTGCTCACCATGTTTTAAAACTAGGATCATCTTATGTTGAGAAGTGATGGAGTTTTAATAGTTTTAGTCAAATCTGGACGATATCTGATCTTATAAAGATCTATATCCCACCGAATCTCAGCTCTATATCTGTAAAATCATAATTTTTCTGTGTTACATTTGGAAACTTTAATGCCAGTAAGCCGTTAGTGGTGGGGAAACCTTTCTAGTCTCATGTATTGGTGTCCCTGCCTTGTTGCATTAGAATTAAATCTCAGTATTTTTGTATTTTTAAATGAATCCTGCAGGAACCTGTTGGAGGCTGGCCTCCTTTTTCTGCAGGTTTTTAAAAAAAGTAAACAAAGTAAAGTTTCTCCTACTGGTTTAACAATAAAGTAAAACAGAACCTTAAGAGAACATCTCTGTTTAACATAATTTCTGATTTATTTCACATTAGTTCTTACACGAATATGAAGATATTTAACATAAATGTTATTTGCTAAATAATTTTGTACTTTATTCATTTCATCAACATAAAGAACAATCAATAACAAAAACAGACAAACAGACACAGAGGTGTTGTGTGCTGCTGCTACAAACGCTTTAAAAAACACACAGGAAGTAGCTGCAGTGAGAAAAGGGTTAAATAGATGCGTGTTTATGTTTGTGTCGTGACATAAAGTGCGTCCACAAAGCAGCGACAGAACCGCGTGGATCTGTTTGAATGTGCGTGTGTCTGCAGGTTTTCTGACACAGTGACTTACTGTGAGCTTTATGGCTTTCTCGGGCGCCACACCCAGTAGCTGTGGTACCAGACCTATCATTAGGAAATGGCAAAGTGAAAAAAAAAAGTGCTGCGATACCCCTACTCCCTCTCTCTCAAGCTCATAAACACATACATACATGCACACTTCTATCTCACATCCACAGACTCCACATCAAGCGTGGCTTCCTTCAGCGTGCACACAACTGGGATAATACACCCCCCCCAGCAAATAAATAAATAGTGT
Source organism: Callopanchax toddi (assembly GCA_006937965.1). Lineage (NCBI taxonomy): Eukaryota > Metazoa > Chordata > Actinopteri > Cyprinodontiformes > Nothobranchiidae > Callopanchax > Callopanchax toddi. Next base: position 969,921 of record SSNR01000080.1, read on the forward strand.
AAACCTCTTGATGTGGATCTGTGCAGCAACGAGAGAGAGAGAGAAAGAGAGAGAGAGAGAGAGAGAGAGAGAGAAAGAGAGAGAGAGAGAGAGAGAGAGAGAGAGAGAGAGAGAACAAGGGTTTAGGATTGGATCAAGTGAGCAGAACCTCCTGCAAGAGTAGAAAAAAGAGCTGAATATAAAACAAACCAACCAAAAGTTTATGCAGACCTCAATTACAAGTCAGAGTCGGGTAAAAATAAACAAAATAATCCCAATGGAGCCCAATAAAACCCGGCCCCCTACCCAGCTCTGAGGCAGGACCCAACCCTCAAATCAGCACAAACAGCTGATAATCTGGTGATGGGCTGCAGCGCTGCACATTAAAAAGTATTCACTCCCTCGGATGTTTTACCCTTTTATTGCTTTTACAAATCAATCATGAGCAACATAATGTGGCCCAAGGTTTTACCAAAATAAATCGTTTAATATCAAACTGATGTGTGCAAAAATAATGACAATAATATGTAACATAAAGCAAGTCTGTGGTCAAGTGGAGAAAGTTCTTTGGTCTAATTCAAACACTGAACATCCCCACTGTGAAGCATGGTGGAGGCAGCATCATAATGTGGGGATGCTTCTCAGCAGCAGGCCCTGGAAGGCTGATAAAGGTAGAAGGTTTAATGAATGAAGCAAAAGATAGAGAAATCCTGGAGGACAATTTGACTCCATCTGCAAGAGAACTACAGCTTGGAGATTTATTTTCCTACAGGAAGCTGGTAGAAGGACCTCCTCTGACCATTATTTATTATAAAGATAAAATTATTTCAGGTCTTTTCTCCAGCAGCTTTAATGTGAATCTCAATACAGAATACATGTAACTAAGGTTCAATCATTTTAAACACATTTCCCCTGTTAACCAAAAAAAGAGATATGACCCTAAACAAAAAGAATAAACAAGAAATGTGCGTCAGGTTTCTGTTCAAAGAACCAAAACCAAAACGCCCCCTAGTGGCTGGTTCCAGTATAGGTTTTAAGTCCCGCCTCCTCCCTGTAAATGAATTTTCTGGAATTTAAAATTAAAACACACCTCAGATCGTTGTTTCCAGGTACTCTTATTGATTCATGTACCTCGATGCTGTTTGTTAAAATGATTGTTGAGAGTTCTGGCTGAAATCTTCCTTCTTCTGCTTTTGGAGGTTCATAAATCAGCTCACAGACTTGTTAGCAGGCTGAATTAGAACAGCTCTCTAACATGAGATCGCAGCATCAAACTACAAAAGCAATTTTCCCTGGTATTTCCGCCTACTTCCTACAGCAGATTATCTGTGCGGTGAAGGCTCTTTTAACCTGTTACATAACTACAGTGTGGCTGACTTGATACCTTTCAGGACCCGACGAGGAGCCAGACCTGTCTGTCTCTGTGTCTGTGGAGGAACTTTACTCCCCAGGGCCTTTGTGTTTCCCACAGTAGCTGAAGAACTCGAGTTTCCTCTCAGGGGCCGAGTCCTTCACTCATAATCGCTGCTTTTAAAACTGAGGTAACTCTTTAATCTGACACCGACAATCCACAGACTGCAGTCTCTTTAGACGTGTCACTACTGATGTCTTGTTTAAGTATGAACCGTTCCCGCACGGCCAAACATTCCCCAGCATGCCGGTGTAGCTGTGTGTGTGTGTCTGCGGTGTGTAGGTCTAGACGGGCGACACCGCTGCATCGTGACGGAGGCCTGAAGGTATGCGACCTTGCGTGCGACGCTCATTGTGCTGCTCTCAAAGTCTCCGGCAATCACTTCAAAGAAGACGGGTCATCAGAGAGGTGAGGCCTCACCGCCCACCTGTCCACCTGACACTTTTCTTCTTCTCCTACTTCCCGTCGACCTCATTGTTCCTGCTTCTCATTCTTCATTCTGCCTCAGCTTGATTTTACTGTTTTTTTTGTTGTTGTAGATTTGGCTCCCTGCAACCTGTTTGTGACGGTTATGTGTAGATTTTACATGTGAATATATCATATCGCTGCATGTGACGTCGCACAATTCTGTATTAATGGAAGGAAATCTGGATGCTACGTGTTAGCTCAGTTCTGAAGTTGTTGCTCAATCTGAGTGATGAAGAGAAGCTTGTTCCATTCATTGTTTACATGTGATGTCACCACTTCCTGCCTCCTCTGGTGCAGATTGGTTCCATCCATCACCTGCTGTTGATGTAGGAGATGTTCCTCAAAAACCAGAAGAACGATGAAACAAAATCCCCGACAAGACAAGTCTCCCCCAACAGCTGCAAACAAATTAGCTTTCAAGCAGCCAGATGTTCCTAAACTACTTAAAGTGGTTTGAAGCAGCAGTTTTTCAGGCTTTCTGAAAGAATTTAAAAGTTTTTCTTTGGACTTTAGCTGTTTTTTTTTTCCAATTACTTTAAAAGATTTTTGACACTTATGTAGAAATAGATGAGAACCCAACTATAAAGTCTCTTTTTAACTGTTATTGCATCATTTGAGATGCATGTATTTTTACCTTTAATGTCATATGCTACCTGATAAAGGCCCCAAATTAAGATTACGTTTACGTTTGTCTTTATTACTGATATTCATCCATGTGTTTGTCCTTTTTAAATGAATAAATAAATAAGTTCTTTGCTGTATTTTTATCCCTGTTTTTTAAGACCTGCCTTTCAGCTTAAGGTAGAATTCTAGACTCGTGTTTAAGCTCACATGGTGTGACCTGCTGTTACCACCAGGTAAGGACTGCATTAAAAATGAAGGCAAAAGCAGGCAGAGACTAAAGAAAAACTTTAAAAGACCTACAAAAAGCCTGAAAAATGAACAAGAACATTTGAGTGCTTGGAAGCGAAATATAAATAAATGAGGTGATTTAAAACTTTTGGCCACCTGCTACAGCTAGTAGTGTCAATATGCAGCGAAGATTTATGAGCTTTTTGAGCTGCTTCATGTGTGTTTTCATCAGATCAACACCCTATAACACAGAACTTTGAATTTTGCATTTAAAACCACCATCGTCCTCATTTACTTTAACCTGCATCCACATAAAACATGTGTGCTTTTGGAACAACAGGGCTGCAACAAAGCATTCTTTTTAAAAACATGACCAGACAACTCACAGCAGCCAAAGATGTACTTTGAACAGTTTGTTTTGCAGGGGAAAAATGCTAAACTCCTTCAAAGAGCTCACAGTGCTCTGCCTATGAGGAGATGCTCACAGCATGATCTCTGCAGCAAACAGGACAAGTGTCCCCTGTTTAATTACTGTCAGTAATGTTAATTACAAGATATAGTCACAATGACCAGCTGGACTTTGGAGGATCTAATTTACACTGATATGTAGAATATTTTGTCACAGATTCTGATCAAATACTTTTATTGTTTTTTGTCACACAGATGTGTACACATCCCATAAAGTTACTCACATCAATGCATGTGAGTTTCTAGAGGATCACAGTGTAGGGAGACAGTTTATTGACACAGATTATTATTCCTGACAACAGAAGTCTTAATTTTATCAATCTGTTTTATGATCCCTGTTTAAACAACAGTCAGATTCAATACTGATTGGGACCTACTAATAACCTCATTTTTAGAAAAGAGCGGGCATGTATCTCCAACTTTTGGCTGTTAAAAGAAAAGTAGAAACAAAAAGTTGAATTACATCTCAGTCATTATTTGTTGCTTTAAGATGCAGAGGTTGAAGGACTTGATAAACCAGATGTGGTGGTAGTCTGGGTAAACTAACCTTTAACCCTTTAAAGGGCACTCACTGAAATACTTCAACCATAGAATGTCATTAGGTATTTTAAAATATAAAAATTGTTTTCATTCATTAAAATGTTTCATTCTGTAATGTGGTTATGGCAATTTGTATGTTTTACTTTAAATTTTCTTTTTGTATTTTGTAGTTTTTAGTTAGTTGACTTTTTTAATGGTTGTACTTTTAAACTTTTATTACTTGAAAATTTCTGTTTTTTTTCTCTTTTACAAATTGAGTTAATTTACTTAATTTACGTCGTTATTTAGATGAAAATTTGTGTTGTTTTAAAATTTATAGTTTTTTTTTGTCTTTTTACTTTTTAAATGTAGTTTACTTTAAAAAAATACTTTTATTGTTTATTTTATTGTTATCTTATCAATTATAAGATTATTTTTATTTTACTTTTGTTTTATTTGAGAATTTTTGAACATTTTTACATTGACATTTTTTAAGTTTAAATTACATTTATTTTATTTGCTTATTTATAGTTTTTTTGAATGCTTTTACATTTAAACTCACAAACAGAATGTAAAAAGTGTTACTTTATTCTTATTTTCTTTACTTTTTAAAACATTTTTGGAAAGGTTTTAGGTTTAGGCTGCAAACCAAAACTTAAAGCAGGAGATGAAATATGGTCAGTCGCCTTTTTTAAAAAGGGGAGGAAGAGGAAGTGAAGATGGAGGAAGGGGAAGTCAGAGGGGATAATGTTAAAAAAAGACATGTTTTGAGTTGCAGTGTCTTCGGTCTGTCACGCGGACACAAACAAAAAGAACCGACCCAAGGCGACAAGCTTAATTAGAGAGAGAATGATAAAGAAGAAGGGATGGCGGACCCGCACCTCCTTATTAAGCTGTCTCTTTTGAGATAGAAGGAGGAGGAGAAGGGAGGAATGAAGGAAGACAGAAGGAGGAGGCGTACCAAAAACAGTGGGGTGTCTTGAAGCAGAACACAAGGCGGAGGTGCCGCCTTTCACCCAACACCCTCATCTCTGTGTCTTTTCGTACCACTCCCACAGGTACAGACACACACGAGGGTTTTCCCATGGCGTGAGACAGGACGGGTCCAACCTGTGGGCCGGACCCGAGAGGGGGACGAGAAATCAGGGCAAGAGATTAACTGAGAACAAGAAAAAAGAGGGCACTTCTTTTAAAGCAGTGGAGTAAATGTTCCTCCTGCAAGGAGGGGAGGGGTCAACAGAGAGGCCATTGTCCTCACTCCTTCACCCTGTTCTTATGAGGACAGCACAGGTGGGGGGTGGAGGGCCCAGGTAGGTGGTGTGGTGAACCAATGGGGCGTGACTCTGAGTCCCTGTGACTGAGCCAAGAGTGGACCTGTCACCTGGACTAGAACAGGTCTGGAGGTGTGACCTGCTGCCAGGAAGACACAATGAACACTGGAGGACAATAAAAGCGTCAGTCAGGTGGAGCAGCTGAACAGAGACTGTAGACAAAAAGTTCAGACAAGAGTTTCTCCTCTAACACATTTATCTACATGCTTCACTTCCTTCAGGTGTTCCTCAGGGTTTTTCCACCAAACCAGAGGAAACTAAAACAATTAAAAGATTGTGTTTTCCAGCGCCAGAGATCTGACTCAGAGCCACGTCACACAAAACGTCTCCTTCCTTAAATGTATGATGTTTTGTCAGATCACAGTGTAGGGAGACAGTTTATTAACACTGATTTAAACAACAGTGAATGTTGATATGTATTTTTTTTAAATGCTACTTTGAAAACCCACAGCGAGATGTGGTTTCACTGCTAATTTTACTTGTGACAAACTAAACACATTAGTTTTACTTAAAAAAAAATTTTTTTTTCCATTAAAGGACAAATAACTTGATGGTTTTCAGTGAATTTCTGGGTTGAGAAAGACGTGTATGAAGCTATCATCACCAATTCGAGACACATAAACTTACTGCATTGTGGACTGGTTGTTGGCTATATAAAGTGTTGCATTCATGGTCTGCGCCGCAGTAGGAATTTACTGCATGTAAAAATTTACGAAGGCTCATAAAATGCATTTTTTTTCTTTGCGTTTCTGGCAGACTGGACCGCGCTGAGGCTTCTTCTGAGCCAGATTTGGACCACGAGCCACCAGTTGATGAGGGTGGGATTAGAAGTATTAAATCTTTAATTTAATAAAATATAAAATAAAGAATTTATCAATGGTTTTAAGATTTTAAGAGAGAAATCGTTGATTTCGGCATGTCTGGATGAGTGAGACATCGGAACGTAAACAAATAGACACATGTAGGTTAGAAGGAAACAGCTAGAGACATAAAGAAAAAACAGAAATGGAGAGGAGTAGAGGAGAAGATTGGGGAGCGCTCCAGCTGGCAGCCAGCCCCTGAGCCCAAACCACAAGGGCCTAAAGCGGCTCATTGTGGCGGGACTGGCGTCTGTGTAGTGCCGGGCCCCTTTGCTTTCTCCCCTTTGGCCCCAGCTTGCTCCAATATGGCCTGGCCAAGCCTTCGCTAGTGCAACTAGGACCAAACAGCCTGAGAAAGAACAAAGTCTTCTGCATATAGGTCCGTCCAAACCTTCCTTTAAGTTGATGCAAATTGCTCTTGTTGGTTGACCTTTATAAGCACCGTGCTTCTCATTCATAAGGTCTTCTTGAGAAGGAAACTGTCTGCATTTATTGATTTACAAATAAATCCACGATCTGGTTTTTCTTCAAAAATATCTTGAAATCTTCACGGGGGTTCTTGATTTCCTTGCGCGAGTGGGAAAGCATCCTCGTTGTGTCGCTGTAACTTCAATCATGTTACAAAAAAAACACACTAAACAACAAATATCCTATCTAATGCAGGCGTCTGGATATGTTTTCGACGTGAGTCAGAAAGTGTGAGAAACACTGGGAGCGGCTGCTGACCAAACTGCAAATAAAACATGTCATAATTTGTTTACAATTACATCACTTTCCCCATGTGGCCAGGACATATAGGAAAAGTGTCCCAAAGTGTCGTAGGCATCAATTCTGATTGTTTTTATCAGCTCAGACTCAGATCCAGATACTTTGGTGAAGGAAACAATCTGAAGAAGTTGTGTTCTTTACCTGTTTCCACCTTCCTCCAGTCCACTGAACCAACACATCTGGTGAAGAAAACCACACATCAGAGTGAGATGGTGCAGGTTATTCCCAAAGGGTTATTAGATTTCATCCATTTATTACCAAAACCTTCTAATGAAGCTGAAGTTTTAGAATCCCCAATCCAGACCTATCCTTACCATAACAACCGTTGACCAGTCATATTCCTTTATGAATCCAGCCAAGTGCAACACAAATGCTCAATCTTTGTATCTCTTTCCACTGAAGCCCTTTTACAGTAGAATTCCCAGGCTCTGAGATCTGGGAATGCCAAGTCCTCGCCCACCCCTCTCCTCTGAATATCGGGGCTTATTTTCTCTCACATCTCCAATCAAGTGGAGTGGAGAGGCCTATTAAAGTATCTCGTTGCCCAGAAATAATAATCAGGTGGCGTATCGGGCCGGGGTTAGAAATTACGTGAGCGCTGGTCGGGCCACAAGGCAGACGTAAAAGGAAGTGGGGGAATGTGAGACAGTTGTTATGTGTCACGGATCATAAAGTAGCCTTTCTATTATTAAAAAAGCAAAACAATGTAAATGGAAGTTTGAGGTGAGTGGAAAACTTCTGGGAAGAATGAGATATTTTAGAGAACAAGCAGATCTTCAGAGGCTGGGTCTTAAAGTTTAGCTGAAAGGAGAAGAAAAGAGAAACAAATGAAGATGACTGAAGATCAGAAGGTCTGTTGGTGCCAAAGGCAGCTGCTTGTTGGGTGAACGATAAGCTGAAGCTGGCAGCAGGGAATTCAACTTAACACATACTCCATATTCCATCTGATTACGGGAATAAACACACGACTCTGCTCTTACCTCAGTGTGTGTGTGTGTGCAGTGCTCTTGTCTTTATCATCATGAAGATGTTAAACATTATGGGTATAACCTGGCTGAATCTATGCCAGGATGAACTCGTTTATCAAATGAAATTGAAGTTCTCATGAATTTTTACACAAATGAGGATTAATATGGCTACAAACTGACTTTTGCATAGATGTACTTTTTTATTATCAAAATGAAAAACTTGATTAAAAGCCTAAACATATTCTGCACAAGGCATGAAATGATTTTATCTGGAAAAATACAGATTTTTGACTTTATAAAAGCTTAAAACTATTGTTGTTTTAAAGGATGGAGTGACTCTGATTAGTTATGAAGGAAGATTTGAACATTTTCAGCTGCAGGTCTGATGGAGAGAGTCATCAGAGTGACCAGAAAAACAGCTTTGATATTGTTTTCCTGTCAAATGATCCAAAATGATTACACCTGAGGTTTTACACATAGAAACTATGGGATGGATTCCTACAGTGAGTTCTGTTCTAATAAACAGAGCTGTGTTTTCACTTCAATCCACCTCTTATGTTCTCAGATGCAAAACCAGTTCTATTTTATTATAAGATCACAATACTGAGTCCAAATCATAAGAAAACACTCCACTCTGCCAAACAACACTGAGTTGTACACCAAAGATCAGAAACATCATAAAGTTAACAGTTAACCTGGCAGCTTAGGACCTGCGTTTAGTGTCCAAACATTTATTTGATCCTGAAACGGATTTTGATTAAAAAAATTGAAAAACAGGTTTAAAAAAAATAGAGAAAACTCTCTTAGATTATAGCGATACATTTAGCCTATTTTTTCCAGACTTTTATTTATTTCAGTTTAAAACGACAAGCACAGTTTTTGGACATGTTCATAAATAAGTGAACAGCTGTTTCACATGAGAACTGCTACAATATCTAAAATAAATACAAACAGTAAAAACACGAGGCCTTCTAAAAGTGTGTAGCTTACGCTCTTGTTTAAGTTACTAAAGACAAACACCACATAATAGAGAAATGTGGAATCAGTATATTGACAGGTTTTCTCTCCTGCGTCAGTTTTCCTCTAAACCTGGTTTTCAGCTGCAAACAACAATCAAAGGCATTTCCGGGACAACAGAGTAGAAAAAGAAATATGGCCGTGAAGAGTTATGTGTTTTATGAGGTGGCTTCAGTACGTCGTAATTTAAGAAGGGCTCTATTGTTGGGTGAAAAATGAACAGGTTGACTGCAGGCTGGCTTACAGTGGAGGAGTCAGCATTGTTTGACCTGCTTTATTCAAAGAGCAGCAGGCTGGAGTTGTGACAAAGTCTTCCTACACTGGAGCCATTCACCCCGCCGAGGCTCAGCTTACCCCTGAGGTATGCTCTCTGTCTTTCTCTGACACACACACACACACACACACACACGCACGCACACACACACACACACAGGTGAGACAGCGAGGAAAGACTCACAGACGAAGGCAGAGTTTTGTCTGGAGAGATCACAAACCTGATAAACTGGCTACCTGTAAATTATGTGTTGTCTTACACACGCACACACACACACACACACACACACACACACACACACACACACACACACACACACATGCACGCACACATGTTTTAGTTAGACTGAAGTATGAAAACAGGTATTTACCAGATAGCTAAATATGATAAATCTACACTGTTTCAGTACTTTTACATAAATCAGAAAATAGTAAATAAACATTCCGTCATCGAGCAACCTAAACAATTTATTTTCTTAATGTAAAAGATCAAATAGGACAGTTTCAAACATTTCCCACCAAAATATTTATTTTACTTAATCCTTTGCATTTTTATTAAATAAATACATTTTAACAAAGCTAAATGTTTAAAGTGATTAAATTTAAGCTTAATTCTTGGATCCATTTGTTTTACAGCCTTTATTCAAACCAAACTGTATTGTTGTGTCTATGACAGCATTTAGTTTGTTCTGAAATTATTATTTGACATAAGACTAAAAATGTTTATTATTTTCATATTTTTATGAGTAACTATTTTTTTCATGAGAATGGAAAAGGAAACAGGCTGCTCACTAATTGAGTTTTAACAGTTTTCAAGACTATAACCCATCTGACCCTCTGACATTATAAGGGAAGAACAAACTAATACAATATTAATGTAAACTTTTTATTAATAACTTTACTTTGTTGATTACCATTTTAAGTAAAAATACTCAGGTTGACCTTTCTAATCTTTTGGATAGCATCCGAGCAAATTCATAAAAGTTTAAAAGTGTCTTAAAAAAACAAGTGAAAATGTTGTTTTTTAAAAAGCTTCTTGAAAAAAATGTACCAACAAGTTCAACCCATCAAATCATTCCCCAACTTAATGTTCCTAAATGACCATTCTAGCTGTATTTATCATGCTAGCATGCTAACATTGGGTCATTAGCACCAAAAAAAAATCAATGTTAATGTTTAAAAGAGCAATTATTTAAAGATAAATGCAAGAAGAATACAACAAATCCAACTGTTTCCAAATCATTTAAACCCTCAAAGTGAAAAAGCACGATGAAGAATCAGTTTTATAAGTCACTGGTGAGGTGAGCCTTAAATATCTGAATGAAGATTTCATATTTAAATCTGGATTCTGCCTGATTCCATCATCTCTATCTCAGACAGACCGCTCACGTCTCATTAACCCATAGAGGTGAGGTCGTTACCTGTTGGGTCAGTCAGACAGACTTCTGATTCATACGGTATGTTTAGCTCTGTGTGGGCGCTAAGCTCTGTAATGGTGTCTCCAAGGCGAAACAGTGGCCTTGTTACGCATAAGGAATTAATCAAAGTTATTACGCATGTGCTTGGCTGGATGCACGTGGGTATGGGAGGACTGCTGGAGAGGAGTGTGTTGCAGAATATGCAGACTTTGCAGGCAGCAGTGTGAGGAACTGAGCGCCTACAGTCCCAAAGGAGGAGGTGGTGGTGGTGGGGGGGGGGGGGGGGGG
>SSNR01000080.1:984606-1054150 GCA_006937965.1 Callopanchax toddi
GGGGGGGGGGGGGGGGGGGGGGGGGGGGGGGGGGGGGGGGAGGTTTATAGTCTCAGCCTCCTAAAACCTTAACTTGTTGCAACTGCTTGAGTGTTTCTGGGACATGGTTTTTATTTGAGAGGGTAGCGAGGGAGGTGGGCGCTTATAGCTTGAGACCACCGAGAAGAGAAACACCACGAGCCACCTCTGGGACTTCTCTTTTTTAAACCCAAACAATAGATTATTGGTGTTTGGGTGTTTCTGCCTTCACTAATCTTTATCCTCATAAGCACAACTTTATTGCGGCCACCAGTTTGGCATGTTCCCTGTTTTCACAGTTTGAGAAAGAAGTGGGACAGAGTTTACCCACCTGGATTTATACACGCCGTGTGTCACTTCTCTGGACATCGGTAAAGCCAGAGACGACACTCCACTGACAGAGTGAACAGAGGCTTGGCCGGCGTCCACGCATGAGACGGGGAGGGGGGGGGGGATGCATGTAATTGGTGAGAATCTCTGGCTTCCATCAGGACAGTAATTGGCCAGAGAGAGCCCTTGTGAGAAATATGCGGCGCAAACGTTTTCCCTGATAATCCCATCTTGTGAGCATCTGGCAGTGGTGTGGTTTTAATGGCGGTAGAAATAAAATTAAAAAAAAATAGATAAAACAAAACAATAAACACATGTGAGTAAGGAGGGCGGGAATCATTTTTTAGAGAGAAATCTAGATATTATTGAAGTACCTCTGAAAACCTTAAGAGGATGAACTCCTTGATTTTTTTTATTGTACAAATTATTCAGTTTAAGACCAGCTGTCAGAATTCTCAGGAATAAGCCAAAGAGAAATGGAGGGCTGAAACCAGAAAACCCAGAATTTGTTTCATTGGCAACAAGTTATAACTTCCTGATAAAACATTAAAATATAAATATTCATGTGATTTGTCACTATGACATCTAAATAAAGGTATTTATGCTGGGATTTTGCCAACATCAGCATTCACTTTTTTCATCCCTATTTTGGGTGGTCATATTTTAGATCAGCTGGTTGTCCTTATAGCCCCAATTATGTTATTGAAATTGGGCCTTTTAGGAAAATAAACCTGTTTGGCATCTTCACTTTTAGCACCCCCAAAAAGATATATGATATTCACCGAATTTACACATGATTTAGGTGAACTTTTCAATGAGAATTTGCTGGGGAGGGGTTTGTATTGGGGCTCCTGGATTCACCCAAAGCTCCACATTTTTCTGCGGTTGTTTCTAATTTGTATGCCTGTAAATAACCATAAAATTGAATAAGTGTGCATTTTGACATTTATGGCAATGTAAAGGTTTATAAAATAACCCTAGCACGAACCACGGTGACTTTCTGTTGACTGAAGCCGATTTAATGAGGCAGAAATTCACTCAGATGAGCTGTTAGCTCATTAGTGCTGCAGACACAAACTCTGTTTCCTCAAACTGAGGCTGCTCAACAAGTAAGATCAATATTATTTATAACCTTTACACAGAAACACACTTCAGATTGGCCAAAAGATTCATTTATGACGTTTATGAAAAGATAGACAAATGATCAAATATAGAACACGAGCAGAAAACGTGCATCTCATAGCTGAGCTGTGAGTGCTGCTGGCTGGAAACCACTGGAGAGGGTGCATGGAATGTGTGTGTGTGTGTGTGTGTGTGGCGGGGGGGTACTGGGCATGTGGTCAATGCAGAGCAAAGCATCGCACAAGACCACGCAGCTGCACCTCAGCACAGGAGGACAAAAACAAACAAGTACACAAACTCAGACGAACAAAACCTGCGTGCTACTGAGAACACACACACACACACACACACACACACACACGTATAAACACACCTATACACACAATGGTCTGATATGCATGTGCGGCTGGCCGCTGCATGGAGGCCATCTGGTCCAAGTTAAGTGTAATATAAAAAGCTTATTCAGATACATGGTGAGTGTGGATGCAAACTTGGCATGGTGCAGACCCTTTCTCTCTCTCTCTCTCTCTCTCTCTCTCTCTCTCTCTCTCTCTCTCTCTCTCTCTCTCTCTCTCTCTCTCTCTCTCTCATCCATTCCAGCACCTCTCCCTCCTCAGGTCTGATTTAAGTCTAGACATCATATTGGAAAGTGGCACACGCACGCCACAAACACACCAGGAATAGTCCGAGTTTACTATTTAAGGAGGCAGAAACGTCTTTCTACCTGCTTCAAAAGAGGTGAAACGGAGTCGCTAGATGTGGGTCGACTAATGGAAAACAAACGCAGAGAAATGGAACCTCAGCGTTTCATTAATAATGACTAATCTGCACAATATGTAGGGTTGTGTTGGAGAACGACAAGCGGGAGAACCGCGTGAGTGCATAAGCTCCTCAAATACTGAAGAATACAATTAAATAACAGGACAATTCTATGAGTGAAGATGTGAGTTTTTCATGTAAAGCAAAGGAAAACTGAATAAAATGAGTTATCAGAAGAAATTTGGGTGAACTGGTTTCTAATTGTGAAAAAGTTAAAGTGAGATCATGTCTCAGCAGTGGGGGGGGGGGGGGGGGGGGGGGGGGGGGGGGGGGGGGGGGGGGGGGCGAGGCGATCTGGTGGATCAATAATTTTATGTTAAATGTGATTTTTATCCATTTTAATTATGAGTCCTTTAATTGTACAGGCAGATGTAAAAATGTATTTTATTCCAACACAATTACTTGTTTAGCAAACAAGACCAAATATTCATAGATTTTATAGAATTAACACAAATTAAATCAGTGTAACACGTTTTAACTAATAAACAGTAATTTGTAATGTTCTGCTATTGGTTTCATATGTTAATAAATGCAAAATAAAGAGCATTTTAATAGGAAATTAGCAGTTATTGATCCAGCTTTACTCTCTAAACCATTCACAACTATAGAATAGCTTTTCTGTTCAGGTTTAATAGATTATAACTCTCCTTTGAATCCCTCATGTTCACATTTTCACAACAAACAATGATCAAATCCTGCTCCAGTTTTCGGTTTGCTCTGATTAAGACCTCAAATCTGCTGCTGCAGAGCAAGTGGAGCCTTAACAAACAGCATGTGTTTCCTGTTTTGTGGTTGAAATTAGTAATTATTTGATTTAGAGAAAAGAAGAGAAATAAGACGCCTGTGATTGTTTCTGTCAAAGTTAATCTGACTCATAATTCTGCTCTGATTGAGATTTAAGTTCCTTTAAATCCGACCTGAATGACACATGGCAGAACTGGTTTGGAGAGAAAGACTTCTTTTTTTTTTCTCACTTGCCTGAACTCCTCTAAGCCTCTGCAGCCAGCAGAGTGGAGAGACACTGAACATGAGTCCTAAATTACAGCCTTACTAAAGAAACAAAAACAAACCAACAGAGCGACCTGTTTCTTATTACCAAACAGGCTGAAGGAGTGGAGAAAGGAAAAGGGGGATTTTTCTTTTTCTTTTTTTTTTTTTTTGCAGAGAAAGAGGGTAATCGAGTAGAGAAAGGTGATATTTACTGCAGATCAGGTTGTGAAGAAGACAACCTGAGTTTTTAATGAGGCAATAAATATACAGCATTTAATTCTTGAACAGACAGGGCCTGCTCAGAGTGTGGCGTTTATATTATCAGCTTTTATAGACCTGTCAACACTCATTCTTCAAGGCTTTTGCTTGTATTTTTTTTTTTGGCAAAGCCTCAAATGCATATGTCGTGTTCTGAATTATGTAGCAAATTTTACGAACTCGACATTCCGACAAATTATGTCATTAATTGCAGACGTGCTCGAAATTCTGAGCCGCCTGTACTTAATAGAAACGGCTCGGGTTATTATCAAATAAAAGTGCAAACACACCAGGCTTCTTTCATGCAACAAATTCTAAAGCTGTAATGTTTTTTTAAGGTAATAAAAAGGGGAGTTTTATATTTTGTGCTTTGGTGATTCAATCCAACAAAACGGTAAAGTCATAAAGAGTTACGGGGGGGGCTCCATTTCTGTGATGTCTCACAATAAAGCAGCTTTGACAAGTCTATAATCTCAGTCACAAGTTATTTGGTTTTTGGTGAAATGGTAGCCCAGTTCTGCAGACTGCTGCATGATGGGTGTTGTGTTTTTCATACGGTTTCCCACTCGTGAACAACTCCCCTAACACATCACAGCCTCTGGGTTATTTATTAACCTTTGGGAGATGCAGAAAAACAGCAGACCTTTTAATTGCCGCCAAGACAACGTCACTCTAATTGATCCTTTTAAATATGAGAATTTACATATGTGCATATATAATAACCCGCAATAATCCTGCACCCTGTCGACAGCAACAATTAAAATGAAATCCGCTAACTCTTCCCAGTGTTTTGCGATTGGGATGTGTGTGTGTGTGTGTGTGAGCTGCATTTCAAATCATGCCTAATGCGCTTACACCCCGCACACCTACAGAACGCAGGCATTAGACTTGTTTAAATCAATTAGGCAAATGTGAAATGAGCAACGAGTACAAATGTCTTCCCTTTTCACCTCTGAGCTCGCAAGCGTCAGAGTAATGGTGCCAATCATACACACACACACACACACACACACACACACACGTATGGCCACCCACCCTCTCCTCCATCTTCATCTGCATCCCACCTCCAAACCTCACCTCACCTCTGCAGATGCGATGCTGGGGGACCGCGTGGTGTTTTTGTTTGTCAGAGCAGCCACAACAGAGTGGATGGGCCGAGGTCAGACCACTTCACATAAACAACAAAAAGGACTTCTGAAAACATCTTTAGGAACACATTTAAGAGGAACAATGCCGGGGTTAGGGTTAGTGCTCAATCTAAAGTCTTTGCTAAATGTCAATGTCAAAGAAGCAGGTGTAGAGCTTTTCTTTTAGTTTACATAATAACATTTGAGTCATAAATCAAATAAAGAAACTGCTGTTGGTATAATCCTCATTAAGTATTGTAACGATTTGTTGTTGTTGGTGTTAAAGAGCATTGCAGTGATTTCCCGAATAAAGTTAGAATTACCGTTACTATATTTCCAAATTATTTGATTCATATGGATTCATTTACAAAAAAAAAAAAAAAACTACTTTACAAACTCAACAGATTACCTTAAGTTTTCTCAAGCTTCCTTAGGAGTTCCACTCATTTTCTTTATCCTCTCATGCATGAACTATGACAACTTCCGTGTTTTTATTTAGTTGAATATGAATTCATCAGGTGTGCACATAACTGGTCACACGCACACCAGATATCATGAATGTGCACCAGAACCTGCTGCCTGAACGCATCTTTGCAGACAGCACATCCAACACACAGCACATGCTCAGCACCGGTGACACATGCCAGCAGGTGATGTTTTTATCATCGTGCACCTACAGTTTACTTTTACCTGTGAGTTTGGAGGTTACCATGCACAGGTACGAAGATCCATTTGATCTGGAACAGACGCTCTAATTTCATTCAGTGAAGAATGGACTCCTTAGACATTTAATTCATAAGTGCTGTCCTTTCTTGTTATCGAGAAAAAAAACTATTTCCAGGTGAAGAGTCTTAAAGAAAAGCATCCTGACAGCCACCACCTCCAGAAGTTACACCATTCAGTGTCATCAGGTCCCAGTGAAAAGACATATGTGTTGGCTTACACACACTCATATACACAGTGCATTCAAGTGTTTTCTGTAACAATGCTGCTATAAATAAAGATTTACCATCACTCTTTCAGGTGTTCTATATTTTTATTACACCGAACCAAAAATCAATGGTGACATTAAAGAAAGTATCAGGGGTTGAGGGTGTTTTCACAACATGTTTCCATTCATCCATTCAGTGTTTGGTTTAAATCCACTCCGTCTCCAAGTTAAACCAATAAATTGGTACCTAATATTTTATCAGCGTTGGACTGGTTCCTGTAAATTACACCCTTATCTGCCTACGCTATCATTTATTCTAAAACTTCATCACTATGGTGCTTTATTTTCAGGCTCCCTGTATAAATACTTCATCAGCCACATCACAGAGTCTTTGATATTCAATTAGTAATACCTATTAAAGACTTAAACCTAAATTACTCTAATGAAATGAAATATTAAATTAAAATAACAAGTTATTCAAACAGTGTATTAAATGGCCGGCTCCTTTGTAATTACTGCCACACAGTGGTAAACCAGCACTCTTAGACAACCTATCAATCTGCGCTACACGCAATTTAAGCAGCCTTTTATCCAGAAGTCTGTTATTCCATATGTAATGTCATAAACTCGTTGAGTGTGACAGGAAGAAAATAAAACATTTTAAAAAGCTCCGTGTGTGTTCCCGCTCCGAGCTGGCAGCTGGTACAGGGAAGGGCTGCTTTATACCACACAATAATAATAATACAGAAAAAAAGACTAAAAATGAAGTTTCTCATTTCAGGGAGCCACTTTAAACAAGTAGAGAGGAGCCTGGATCGAGTTAAAGAAGCGATTTAGTTCAGTATTAATGTAATATAACCTCAAGTTTTATTACATGAGGACACATTTAGAATTAAAGCAACCCTACAAATAAAATCAACGTAAATATATCTATTGTTTAGCCTCATACAGGCCTGATGGGAGAGATCCATGCAGCCTTTATTTAGGCCCAGCTTCACTTCCCTTAAGTCCATTATGAATTTCACAAATGGATCTGATAATTACAGGAGGGGTCAGAGCTAATGAGCGGTCCCCAAGCATCCATCTGCTCAACCAGTTTCTGAGGGGGAGTGTGGTAAAACGAGGGGGGGGGGGGCATGTTCCTGGTTGTTGTAATTAATTATGTTACTGATGAAATTTAGAGGTGTTTGTTTGGCCTCGGAGTGTTTGCATGTGGGTGCTAATATGTGCATCTTTACATATTATTTAGTGAAGTTTATATTTAGATGTGAAAAAAGGCACTAAGGATGTGTGTTGGTGTCAAAAGAAATTTTTTTTTTTTTTAAACACAGAAATGAAATAGCAAATCAAAAAAGCCCAGATTTTCTTTAAAGGCCTAAAAACCAAAAACAGATGCTTCAAGCCTCCCTGAACATACAGTATTTTGTTGGGTTCAAATAAATTGAGGAAAATCTGCAATGAACGTTCAAAAAATAAAAATCTATGATGTATGATTTAGAACTGATTATGTTCCAGCTTCCGCCACCACAGCAAATATGTTTGATTTTAGTATTTTTTAGTTCTCCAAATTACCAAAGCTCCAAAAAACGGAGTAAATTAAAAGTCTTCACACAGAAAATAAGATCCTTATCTATAGATACAAGTAATATTATAGCTGAGATTGTTGCTTTTATTTTACTGACTTAAGTAGTGTTTTTAGTTTCATATCAATCATTTATTTATAGTATTTTCCTTATTTAAAACTGGAGACAACTATCACCTGTTTTCTAAACCCTCAGTTTTTGCTAAGAGAATTAAAATTTGACCTAAATTAAATTTCAGTTTTTATTAGGGATGCAGCGATACCACTTGTTTCAAACCGATACGATACCGATACTTGGATCTGAGTACTTGACGATACCAAGTACCAATACTGACACTTCTACCGCACAAAAAATGCAATGAATTGGAAGACAGGTTCTATTTTCTTCTCTACCTGTTACAGCAAAAGAGGTTGAATTAGACAAAAAATAAAAAAAATATAAAAATGATCACCAAACTATGTGAAAATAAACATTTTCTGTGAAACTGAACAGTTTTCCACTCCTAACCACACTGTTCCTCTCTAGCTCAACAGCTCCCCCTAGCCACCAATCTACAAAACTACAACAGATCTGACAAGTCAGTGAAGCCGCCTTCTGACCGCAGTCAAAGCAACTGCATTATTATCGGTTAACTTAAGTATGAGTACATGGTGATAGCGATACTGGTATCGGTTCCTGGTATCGGTTAACTTTAACAAGTACGAGTACACGGTATCGGTATCGGTTGGAGGAGAAAATGTCCAGAACCTTGCAAAGGGTGTTGACACCTGTTTTCAGCAGATGGGTAATTTAATATTTATCAAAGACTTGATATTGAAAATTCAAGAAAAAACAGACTGTTTGCAGATGACACTGTTATTTATCTACTTATTCCATCTGTAACACAATCAATGCAAACATACTGATTTTTTTAATCTTTTTTTTTAATTTTTTTTAGCATTTATCAATTCTGTTCTGTCAAATAGTTGCTTTATATTTTGCTCTAGACTTTAACATGGAAAACTAAAGTCTGTAAATGTGCAACTTGGACTAATATGCAGAGGGAACTGAATTTAGTGACCTACAGTTATAAATAGATGCAAAAAAGTAAAATAACTGAGGTGAAGTTCAGTTTCATTCTTTGAAAAGACACTGATAACATATTATGTTTGTTTCAATAATAAAGACTATTATTATTATTCATTTTAATGTCAGTTTGTATATCTGCTATCTTGTTTCTGTTAAATCCAGATCTCAATGTGATTCTTTTGTATTATATAGAAAATGTACATAAGCCCAGGAACACACACTGATCTCAGAGCAGAGCTTTATGAGCTACAAAGGGGAACCACAGAGGAACAAAGAGTGACAAGCAGAGGGAAGTAAAGGGAGCACCTCAGCAGCAAATGAAATCAGCTGTCGTCATTTCAAAAGAAAGACTAATTGTTTCATTAACTAAGCAGGTCGTTTTTACGAGTGGAGTGCTGCTAATGGCAGGTAGGAGGAAGGAGACACAAAGGCCCACTGCTGAGAATGTGAATCCAGTGTTAAAAACAAAGCTGCTGTCGCTGACTCTGCAGGAATATGATCAAACTCACTAACAATGATCATTCCTTTGTGACAACTTTGTAGCATGCGCTGAAATCAAACCTCATAAAGGTTAATGAAAGAGTTTAAACAGCTGCAGAGCAAGACGATAAAACAGGAGAAAAGTCGAATGTTTTCTATCTCTTTTTTTAGTACATCCTCACTGATCGTCATGCCTGTGCTTTCCCAGACATGGATAATCAGCATCTAAGTGTAACTGAGAGGCCTGTAGATGTCTAAAAGATTGGACCACAGTTCAGTCTGGTTGAGGAAGGGGGGCGTTGGGAGGGGGGTCGTCCAGACACGATCCAATGGGCATCTCCAGAGGACACATGAGAACACATTCCACACGCTCGTCCGAAGCTCGGGTCCAAGCTTATGATGGTTGATTAGCAGCGCCATGACGACTGCAAAATGATTCCCATGAGATGGGAGGGAAGGAGGGGGGTCAGTGTTTTCGCCTTCTTAAAGTAACTCCTGCAAAAACACAATAATCAACCCAAAGCATCTCCCCAACCATCAGCTGCTGAGGCGCATCTCCAGGCCTCGTCTTTCCCCGCTGGGACGAACTCTGGAGTCAAAGTCTGTGTCCCAGTTACACTACGTTAAAGGGCTTGTTGCATATTGTCATTACTAATTCATAAATTAATGCACATTTCAGACAAATATGGACCAGACCTAAATGACAACTGGATCGTTAATGTAGTTAAATAATTTCTTATGAAAATGCTTGAAACTAACCAATAGAAATATGTGATCGCACAACTTCAGACAAGGAAGTGAAATAATCACTTTGCGTCATGTTCTGCCCCCTTGTGTCCAGTTGGTGTCTATGTTCCTCCTCCTGTGTCCTGCACTAATCCCCTCCAGGTGTGTCTCGTCTCCTTAATTAGCTCCCTCCCTGTATATGCTGTTTAGTTCACTCACTCCCCGTCTGTTCCTTGTTGTATCCCCAGTCTCCTGCGTCTCCTGCGTCTCCTGAGTCCTGCGAGCAATAAAGCTGTTTGTATTTAACCTCACCTGTTCCTGCCTCCGTCCTCCTGCGTTTGGGTCCTGCACTACCCCGGTTCATGACACTTTGAGCATGTATGTACCATTTGTGTTTTATGTTTAAAAAATCAAGACTGAAAAATCTTTTTAAAATATCTTAAAATTGCTTGAAAGGTGATTTTATTTTGAAATTATTTGAACTGACTCAGTACTAAGCAGTTTACTGTAGTCCTAAGACCAATTCCTCTCAGACCCAGTGGGCTGAGGGAGGAGGCCCCGCCCATTCTGAGCCCAGTTCTTCTGGAGGTTTCTCATAGGGGGTTTTATTCCCACTGTCGCCCTCCTACTGTGTTTTATCAGAATGGAGGTTTGCATTAAAGTGATGATTCCCTACAATTTGCTTCATATAGAAACAATTTGACTTATTGGCCGTTAGCTGATCAGTCTATTTCTACAAACAGAGGCTGCTCTCTGCAGAATATATGTATACTTTTACACAGAAACACATTCCAAAATGACTGAAACATCCTTTTAACATTTACTTTTAACCTTATTTCTTGTCAGCTTGTAGCCAAAAAAACCCCTCTGAACAAAAACCAGGTTTTAAAAGAATTGTTTACTAAGATAAATGCATGGTGTTGGTAGAAAGACAGATCTCCTGCATGATAGGAGACCTGAGAGGAGCCTTCAATAATCACCTGTCCCTGGCATGTAGGCATTGTTACTGACAGCCTTCCACCCACTTGCACACACACACACACACACACACACACACACACACACACACACACACACACACACACACACACACACACACACACACACACACACACACACACACACACACACACACAGGTGAGCTCTAGTTGTCAGTATCCGTTCACTTTGCAGCACTGGACACCCACCAGTCCGAGTTCAGAATGCCCACTGCAGCTGGCAGACTGCTATTTTCCCAGCATGCTCTCTTAACAAAGTTTTTTTCCTCTCTCTCTCTCTTTCAAAACATCCAAGAGTCTATGGAGGGGAAAGTGGGTTTTCTTCACACTTGAAGAGATGCTGAGATCAGAGAGGCAGAGCGTCAGAAAAAAGCCCAGAGTGCATTATGGTATGTCAGAGTGGAGAAAGTTATAATCAGCGTGGAGGATTGTAAAGAAAGTAATGACACCTAGAGAGAGAGAAGATAAATCAACTGAGAAGGGAAATTCTTCTAGTTCTGTCCCTAAAAACTGAAGAAAGACCTGTCTCGCTTTCCTTCCTGTCGGTCTTCATTTCTCCACTGATAAAAGAGAGGGAAAGTGATTTCCACATAACAGATTGTTACATCTGCTTCCACCAAAACACAACACATCGAACCACTCAAATAAAACACAAACTTGCACGAAAGTAGGTTTTCCAGACTCCAACACAAAAGTAGGAGAGCATTCTGCCTGATCCGTGACCCCCAGCTAAATCTATTAGCCCCGGACTCATCCTGCTGAAATGAAGTCCCGTCTGAAAAACAGATGCAGGCGCTAGCTTCAAATGTGCAGCACTCAACCAAAACCTATTGTCCACTGGCAAATTTGCATGTGATCATGTATTCTGGATGAAAAGTACAGCCACTAAAGTGTTTTTTTTTTGTGTCTCGATCCTCGCTGTTTTCATTAGATTTGTGCATCCGAGTGCTTGAAAAACAATGCATTTGTTTTTTTTTTGCATGCAGCCACGTTTATCCCAGAGTTATTGTCTCATCTGACCATTTAGTCAAAGTTCATGAGGAGAAGAATTCATCAGCGATAGAGCTTTGTTTGCAGCTTCCAGTGTAATAATGAATAAAGGAATCAGGTTTAACCAGGGTCTAAAAGGTGTTTGAGAGGAAAGAAATGTATAAAATGACTTCTCCTTCCTGTTTTGCCCCCACATCATTTCCATCCCCTTCCATAAAACCAAAATGAGGTTTAGATACAAAGCCAGGGCCACGGGTTCCTAATAGATTTACCCCGATGCCACGGCCGCCATTTATCCTGCTCCAAAGCTGCACAATGCAACGAGTGCTCCTGAATAGCATGGCCAATTACAGTGCACGTGTGTGAGTGCGTGTTTTACGGGTGTGTACGTGCACGCATTTTGCTCTCCCTCCTTTTCCAATTACAAAACCCCCACTACTCCATCTCTCAGTGGTTTGTGCATGCAGGTGCACACACACACACCTTAAAGCAGATGTAATAACATGAAACTACGCAGCCGTGTGCACTTTGCTCTTTGTAGAAGCCTAGTCGGTTACCATGGTGATGCTGTTTTTAAAAAAAAATCTTTTTTGACTTACCCTAACATTTTATTACCCATCATTATGTATCATTAAATGCATACATATTAATGTAAAAAAAAAAAAAAAGGGTGATGGGGATTTGGGGGGGAGTAAGTGTGGGATTGGGGTCCGTCTACAATGGAGGAACACCTGAAGCAGCCTTGATGTCTCTTTGCTAAATAATTTATGTATTACCATCCTTCTGTACATTTTTACACCAAAGAATTAAGTCTGAGGTTTGTTTATAAAATGCAAAATAACACAAGATGAAAGGGAAACATAATCCATGTACTAATGGACTTAATGGACTTCTTGGTTGGTTTAATATCAATCAGGTCAGTCAGGAGAGCGTCCTGACATCTTCTATAATCTGCTTCTCTAGACTTACACCAGAACCGGAGCAAATAACAGAACCCTTCCATCCAGACTAAGAACTGTTCACCCTCCTTCCTTCAGGCAGAAGACTGAGCAGCTGCAAAGCCCATAAAACAAGGCTGAGGGACTCATGTGATCAGACAGAGGAGCTAGCAGTCAGTCACAGCGGGTCCTGTTTAAAAAAAAAAAAAAAAAAAAATGGATCTTTGCTGACTTAAAATTTACAGAAGTTCATAAAAAGCTTCCCCTCTCTCCCTCCACTACAATTGTTCTGGCAAAAATGTTATAATTCAGACCAGAAATGTTGCAGATCTTCACTATCATAAACAAACTTCCACTGGATAAATGTTTAGGTCATGTTTCTCTTAACATTCTGTTCATATTCTATTTTTATAACAGACACAAAGAAAGATGCTGAGCTAATTTGATTAAATAAAAAAGCATAAAGCAGATGATTGATGCAGAAATTAACTCATAAGGAGTCATTAACATTTTGCAAGAGTTGACATCCTGATGAAGTACTTTAACCATTTAAATCTGTTGGAGAGAAAAACATCTAAAACCTGCAGGATAGTGTCGTCAAGGAATACCTGAGGACAACAGCAAATATCACCTATAAAGTCAAAGCAGTAGAAAACTGTGTCAGATTATATTCCTATAAATTAAATATTGTAAAAACATGCTTAAGTTCTGTCATAATTGTTTTCTAATAAACTTTTAGACACCAGATGTCTTTGTTTTACTGTATATTAATAATTATTAAATAACAACATTTTTAAGATCATTTATTAAGATGTTCAAACCTGATTTTCTTTACTTCAACTTCAATAAACAAATAGAATTGTGGGTTTTGAGGTTGACAGGCAAACCCTGGAGGCACCACAATTAAGATTTCACTGTTAATGAAATAATATTTATAATCTATTGAATAAAAGTGACAAACAGGCATTTAGCAGGCAGTTTATGACACAACAGGCATACAAGGCTTGATAAAAGTGACTACAGCTCGCTTCTCAGCACCGAGCAGACTGGAGATGTGGCCTGAAGGACGCTCACCAAGGACACGTGACCTGGAGGCTCAGCACGTTTGCAGCCATGCTGAGCACGCTACACAGCCCCGTTCACTTCCTCCTATGTGCAACCACGTTCCCATGGAGATCACTCAGCACAGTAGTGAAATGAGGATGAAAGAGGATCACCTGCAGCACGTGGCGAGGGGCACGAGAGGTCAGCTGGTTGGAGGGGTCTCAGAATCATTCATTGATTGATCTGTTAGTGTAAGTGTGTGATTTTTGCCTTCAAACCCTAAAACCTGCTGCAGACACTTTCCTGGATTATTAAAAAAAATACATTTTATAGAAACTTTTTACTCATTTCATCGTTTCAATAGAAAATGCTCTCCCAAAATGATTGACTCTGAACTTATTATACAGTTTCCTGTGTGCTGTTTCAGAGCACACTACACTATAAGATTTAACATTTTGATTCAAGTTGATAATATAAGCATTCTAAATAAAGTAAACAAACACATCATCTGTACTGTCACTTCACCCTGGGTCAGTTTGGTTCATTCTAATTTGATCAAAGGTTAAATGTGAACTCATCTGAACTTTAGTTTAGTTAAAGGTGCTTGGAATTTTAAATTAAACCAAAACAACATTAGTTTTTCAACATAACTAATGTGGCCTGTTAATTTGTCTTGGTATCTTCATCATACAGTGGATAATTGTAAAACATTTAAATCAATCCAGTTGCGTTTGGAATCAGTGACGTTTGGCTGAAACTTTTTGCTCCTTGAAAATAAAATAATCAATGTAAAGCAAAATACTCTGTGAATGATATGAAAGATGTTCCTATAATGTCCCAAGGAAACCTGTTTCACTTGTTCTCCCAAACATTGGACCAAGTTGCCTTCAGTCATCTTCACTTCCTGTTTTTAAACCTCTTAAATCCACGTCTACTCCAAATGGCTTCAGCAGAGGGTGAGTTGGTTTAAATTCAACTAAATTCTACTTTGACTTCACTTCTGTGTTATGCTTTATTGTCATACATACAGTGTATGTATTTATGATCAGTCTGGTTTAATGTGTGGGGTTTTTGCTTAACAAATACACTAGACTTGTGTAGGGGAACTAAAACTTATTGAAATCAAAATTTGAATTCAGAAGACTTTAAAAGTAACTCACAACAACAATCTGTTCAAAAAGGAGCAGGATGAAGCTGAGCTTATATTGTGTTCAATTTCCAAACAGCATTATTTGAATTTGATTTAATCAGAATTATTTATTTAGGTTAAATAATAAGTTTACCCACTTCTGTTCTAATCAACCGTCAATTGCTTTTGCAAATTCCCCCCAGAAGCAAAAATATTGTAATCATCAGCAAACACAACTGATGGTTCAGTAACTTTCTTTTTGACCCAGTTACAGGCTACTTCACACCGGATGCTGTTGCGGTGCGGTGAGGACTCTGCAAGGACAAAAAACACTGAGTCCAATCAGAGCCTGCACACCGACTCCGGTGCGGTTGCAGAGCAAAGTTAACTTTCCTATTTTTCCCGACGCCACATACGGATTTTCAATAAGTTAAATAAATTACGTGCGCCAGACAGGAAGTGATGCTAGCGGGCGAGGTGCATCAGGTATTTTAAAAATAAAACCTTTAGCTACATCGCTAAAGTTAACACGATTTGGATATTTGAAAGGCGAAACAATATAAGACTTATTTAAGCATAACATTAAACTATATAAAAACGAAGAGTATTTTACTATACTGATCACACTGAATGGTTTATAGGGTTTGAAGGCAGCTGTCTTCTTCACATCTGCTTCCTCCTGTTAGCAGAAAGAGAACTTCAGTATCCAAACAGATAAATACAGTTATGTTGGATCGTATTTTTTTAAACACATTTCACCTAAAGAACAACAGTCTTTAGGGGAACAGGCGGCATGTATACATGAGTATAAAAGCCTGGCTTCACTCCTTAAACCTACTCTTTCCTCACAGTAAATAGTTCCTGTACTCTATTTCCAGCTTTTCCAGCCTATCTGTGTTTTGTGCACAAAGGGAAAAAGGTAGAGAGAGAATTTCATGACTACAAAAGCAAAGGTTAACATTACTCACAGCATAAAAACAATTTAAAAGGGAGCAAAAGGGCTCTAATGGCCCGACAGTCTTCAAAGAAAATGCATTTTGCGCTCAAAATAATTCATAGCTTTTTGCCGGTGGCTTTTCAGCTTCCCGGAGACCCAGCATGAACCACTGTATTTTTCCCAGCAGGCTCTCTGCTCCTCACAAAATGGCCTTCACCAGGGCATACCTTGCATCCCCTCCAAATATTGACAGCGCCAGGTCCATCGCTTATTGGAAAAATGGCTGTAAGTAATGTTTTATCAGCCGATGTAATCTCCACACCTGTATTTTCTCCTGTCATATGACAATATTTGACAAGATTAATGATTTGATCCAGTGGCATTTATTTCCCATTACTGTCAATCCGCTGGCAAACAACTCGCTTGCTTGTGGCATTTAGTGTAGAAAAGCATGCAGCAGCATTTGCTTTGCTCTTGTTTTATTCATGAGCTGCAAAGTTTCCTTCAGGCGTGTAAACTAGCAGCTCACAAGTGAAACTCTGGACTGTTTGCTTCTAAGATTCTTTTAAAAATCAAACTAATGATTGTCATGTTTACGGAAGACGGGCTATTTTTAGCAGCAGAGATTGTGTCACCCACCAAGAAACAAGTGAGTCTCAATAAGCCGTGACCTTTGAACTTCCTAGGCTTTAGGGGTCTCCTGTTTTTGTCCCCAAGGGCCCACGCGTCCTGACAGTTTGAATGATGACTGGCGGACGGTTGTCCCAATCAGCCCGGTCCTATTTTTAACCCACGCTAAACACAGAGCTCAGAATACGGGCCTGAGCTCTAAACAAATAATTAATAGGGCACTTAGGGTCTCACCGCTGACCCTCGAGTCTCTTTTAACAGCCAATAACGGAGGCCCTTAGGGGTCAAAAGGTTTAAAGACTTTCTAATAAAAGTAACAGAGACATGGGGATGTGTTTGGAGAAGAAAAAGTTGTGTCTCAGTTTGAAACGCTGACAAGTTAATAATCCCTTCTCAAATGGCCCCACCGCAGTAAAATGGCCAGTTTGTTCTTACTTTTATTGCTATCATCTGTCAGTCAATCACATCTTTCTCTTCTTAAGTGGACTGAAAGAGCTAAAACAGCTGTACTGTAATGCTCTTGCTGAGGCTTTCTTCTCTTTCTTTGGTAGAATGTGAAGTCTTATTGTAGTTTTTGGCAGGAAATGCTTAATGGATTCCCAAAGATGTATTCATGACATGGTAATGAGATTCAAATTTGTAAGGCATTTTTTACCTGAAGAAAGAGGCGACTTCTGGCAAGTGGCTTTGTCCTGTTTTTCACAGCTCAAGTATGCACTTTCTCACTCATTCTATTATATTGAAAAGGATTTGAAGGACGCTCGATTCACGAGAGTTTAAATCAGTCAGTGAACGTATCGATCTGTCAAAACAGAATTCCTTTTTGTAGTTTAAGAGCATCAGAGAGTCGCCTCGCGCTGCATTGTTGTGCTGTAATATCTTAAAAGATGCTGCCTTTTAATAGTGTTTATTAGCCAAAATAAATGTATGCTTGGGAAAATCAGAAAAATTCAGCAAACATAAAACCTGAGTTCTTCTATTCAGAGCTGCTGTTTTTAAATCTGAAATGTTTGAATTAAAGTTTCCTTTGTTACCAACCAAATATGAAATTATATATTTTTAAATCATGAGAAAAACCTTTGTAATTATAATGTGTATAAATGTGATTATTCTTCAACAATTTACCTTAATCTAAAATGTATAATTAATGTCATTGTTTTTGTGTTTATTTAATATTTAAAACATATTTGATCTTAACAATTTTGATATAATACATTTAATTTAATTTTGTCACAAAATCTTTTATCTAGCAATAAAACAATTTCCCCCCAAAATCTTTTAAAATAAACTTGTATTTTTGCTTTAGTTTTATTGACCCAGTGTAGCTTATTGAAGGTTTAATAATGTTTGTAAATGATGTTGGTTGTGGTAAAGTATTGTGATTTTGATTAAAATGAGCTTGAAACTGAGTTGTTCTTCTTGATAGTGAAGTGATGTCATAAACCACCAAAACAGCTAAAACTAGCTAAAATGCTAAATGTCACTTATACGGTTCTTGTTAAAATGTTAAATTTGACTAAATGTAGCTGTTAAAATGCTAAACATGATCAAATGCACCTTTTAAACTCCTAAATATGACAACATGTAGCTGGTAGAATGCTAATTGTGACTAAAAATAACTTAAAATAATAAAAGTGAGGAAAAATTCTTGCTAAAATGCTAACTTTGCATCTACTTCACTCCTAATTATGACAAAATGTAGCTGATAAAATACTAATTTTAACTAATGTAGCTGGTAAAATGCTAAAAATGACCAAAAGTATCTTTTAAAATGCTAAAAGTTCTTGCTAGGATGCTGATTTTGACTAGATTTAGATGTTAAAATGCTAAGATGATCAAATGCATGCACCCATAAAACTCTGAATAATGTCATGTAGCTGTTAAATGCTAAATGTAGCTTTTAAAATGCTAAATATGATCAAATACACCCGTTACATTCTTTATTATGACACTTTGCTGCCAAAACGCAGAAATGTCCTGTATTTGTAGAGAGCTTTCTAGAGTGCCGTACACTCCCCAAAGTGCTGTACAACACAATAATCATTCACCCATGCACACACACACTGGTGGTGATAAACTACATTGTAGCCTGAGCTGCCCTGGGTCACGCTAATGGAGGTGGGCATGCCAAGTCCCTCTGACCACCACCAGCAGACAAGGTGGGTGAGGTGTCTTACCCCAGGACGCAACGACACGGTAACACAGCCGTATCTGGGATTGAACTGGTGACCTTCTGCCTGCCCAGCCACTCTACCAACTGAGCTACATGCCACCCCAATGAAAGTGACAATAAATCTCTTTTAAATGCTAAATGTGACAAATGTAGCTGTTAAACCACAATATGTTTGACGAGGTGCAAAACAAAACATTTTCATGAGAACATAAACAGCTCAACGCGGTGGAGAAACACATTCACGTCCAAAGGTCTGACACACATGACCTGTTTAGCTCACATCCAGCAGAACTGTTATTTAAAAGTAAACATATTTCTACCATTTTATCAGCGATGTTGTTTAACAAATTCTGTGGCCCAGACTTCACCCACGCCTCAGTTTTCATTAATTTTTTTTATCATCTTACTGTGTCTTGCTCAAGGACACATCAGCACATCCATTGATGGCTGCAAAACGTGCAACCACTTGATTACAGCCACTTCACTTCCCCTCTAATTAACGGAGAACCAAGGTTCACGCCGATCTGCTTCCAGATTTTGAAAAGGCAGAGATGAAAAAAATTCATTGTGCAACAAATGAAACACTGCAAACTTCAGACTTGCCTGTGGAATTCTGCGTGGCTAAAACGAGTTTCACCAAAAACCACACAGCAGACAGACATTACGAGATAACTCAGACAAATCTGTTCTGCATAAAGGGCGAGAAGGTGGTGAGAGCAGGAATGATGTGACCATTCTGATGAAATCAGTCTGTAATAAGTAGAACATGCCAAACTTAATGTGCTTTGAAAGTTTGTTTTTAGCATTTTAATGTTTCTTTTTGAAATGGTTCTTTACTTTTGGCTCCATTAGGGGAAAAAAATCCCACAAAAGATGATATGACCATTGTTTATCCATAAGATAGGAGCCCATTAGCAAGATAATAGACTTCCCTTTGTGTGCTCTGATGCCCTGACTAACAACAAAAACAGTGTGTCGTATAATCTACTTACTTTACTCCAATCAGCTTGTCAAATACTATTCTTAATCATCATCCATAACATGCGCTGCATTAAAGTGGCGTTCTTGTAAACACCATATCTATAATAGCGTGTGACAAGCCGCCTTTGTTTACACCATAATAACTGGGTGTTTGAATAACTTCTCGGGGACTTTAAGTAACGAGCCAGACTCACTCTGCTTCCATTCAGCTGTAAAGCCGCCTAACCTGGACTGACATTTGGCATGGGCAGGAATGTGGACGGTGGTGCTGAATCGCCATGCTGAGTGGACGTTTTGGTCTCTTCCACCTGCAGGTTTGAGACACTGGAAGCATTTCCTGTTTTAGATGAGCTGTATTTGTCACGTTATGCAGACGCTTCGGTGTAGATCTCCTCAACCTGCAGGCAGCATGTCTCTTCTGCAGCTTCTGGATGAATCTGTTTACTATCTTTCAGTTTGGATGAAGCACCAAACTAACCATGCTGCAGGGCATCTGGGGCCTGGTGAAGTGGAAGATGGGAGATTTGAGACGGTCCAGACAAGCTAGTAGGCAATCTTGAGCTTCTCTCTGTTTTTTAACAACAAGAACTCACACTAGAGTCAGCTCAGACCCTGCAACCTGAGAGGGCAAAGGGGTCCAGCATGCCTGGCTTGGGATAAATGAACCCAGATGCTTCCCCGCAAAGGGAACGCAACCACGCTCAGGGAATGACTGGAATAAAAACAGAGGCTTTCACCCCCTATAGCCGAGGCTGTTGTCTGTCAGATTCCTGTGCTTTCTCATAACCACTTATCGCAGGGGCCTCCGTGCAAGAAGCATTGTGGGAAATTATCTGAGGGGCGTTTTTGTCTTTGAAGGAGAACGAGAACAGCAGCAAATCTTTCAGTCCTTTCCTGTTCCTCTTCCTGTCAAGCTGCCACCTGGACGGAAGGCGGAGGGAGTGAGAAAGTGACCGTAGCGTTCGTCTGAACGACTTAACGGAAGTTCCAAGTTCGGCACAGGAAGTTTTAGAATGGAATGAGCCAGTATGGAAGTTTACTGTTTGCACAAAAGGATGGTTTTGTATTTATTTTACAATTACATTTATGTAGGTCAAAATCACAAGATCATACATCTGATTAGTCTACAGAGTCCTTGTAATAGGTCACTGATGTCCAAAATGGGCCCAACACTGACCCACTGGATGTTTTACATCCCAGTGGGATCTTTATCTTGTCTGAAGGAAACCATCAACTAGAACATCTAAGTATGAGAATCTGACAGGAATCTGGTTTTTGTGCTTTTAACTTTTTTATTTGATGCTGTTTGGTTTAGGGACCAAAACATCTCCAACAAAAACAGAATGTGGGTTCTAGCCGACGCCTCCCAGTGCATCTAAGGTTTTTTTGGACGATCTTAAAGTGGGAACAAATTGTCTCAAATTTCAGCAGTTTTGCATCAAAATTAAAGTCAGCCAAGAAGTTGGCATGTTCTGGAAACCATAGCTATTTTTATAGTCATGCAAGGGATGTGAAATACTGTTATCAAGCCAAATAAATCACTTCCAAACCCTAACTAAGTAGTTTAGATGCCTAAATATATCCATCTAGCTTGCTGCAACCAAATTAAAGAGAATAAAAGCAATAATCTCCAAAAAAAGTTCCAGAAATGGCTCCATGTGGTGCAAAACTTTTTGTTGTCAGGAAACTTGCAATAGTCCACCTGCAGAATGCATCTTATTAAACCAAAAGTGGGTTGCTGTGAAGGGAAAAAAAAAAAAAAGCAACTGCGTGACAACACTTGAGTGCTGATGAGTTCTTCTACGCAGCTTCTTCTCTGCTGTATTGATGTGTGTGTTGCCAGGGACCTCGGGAATAACCCGTGTCACCACTAATCTGCTGGGCTCTCCTGATGCCATCCAGATCCCCCCGTCCTGAAACACACACCGCCTTCTTTGTTTGCTTCTCTCAAGGTTTAGGCAGGTTTTTTTCCACCGTCAGGGACATGTAGTAGCACACACACAAATTCATGAGAATAAACACACACTTTCAAATCAACAGTGATGTTTGGCTACACGCTCAGATTGCATTTACTTTGCCACACATCCACACACCTAACACTCACAAACCAGCGCCTGTTCGCAGCAGATGCAGCAATAAGGAATAAACGACAAATTTCCTATTTCGTTTCACTGATTTCTGCCTGCTTTAGCTCACTCCTAACCTGCTCTGCCATGTCGGAAGTCAAATTAAAGAGGACTAAATTTCCTGAAATGAAATGACTGTCAACTTAACTTTGCCCCATCGTCGCAGAAAAGTTTGAAAAATAGTGCAGGTCCAAACAGCAAACATCTCAGGTGGCTTTAGTCTGGAATATCTCTGTTGTCTGTCTCTGATCTGAGGAGATTCAAGCCAGTAGTGTGCAGCACCTGTATAAGTCATCATGACCATTATGAAGTGCTGACATCCGTCTGATTAGGAGGACTAAGCACCTGTGCACGCGTGAGTTCATGCAATTGCTGTCAGATGCATCCATGTGTTTGCATTAATGGGATTTCTGTGCATGTGGATTATTTCACAATGCAGTTTGGAGAGTGCATCTTTGTTCTTCCACATCTGTGTGTGTGTGAGGATGAGTGCATGCTTGCATGGTGTGCTGGCAGGCTGTCCTGCCTTTAGGGTGGTATGGAGGGGGGATAAATGGCTAAGTGTTGTTGTCCAGAGAGCAGACACTCAGACAGCCGCTCACACATGATTAATTGTTTCCTTGTTGGGACTGGGACCAGTCAACTGAGGCTGGGCCAAGGCTTCCCACCCAGGATTTCCAGACGTGTGTGTGTGTGTCTGTGTGTGTGCGTGCGTGATACTCTGAGAAAAAGTGATGAAATGCAAAGACAGTGAAAGGGTGATTGTTTTAGGAGTTTGTCATCGCAACGTCTTTTTAAAATTGTTTTGTTTGAAAGTCTGCAACCCGGTGAGCGAATCGACGAGTTCGAGGAGTTCAAACCGTCCTCCACTGGTCTGTGCAACATTAAAGATCTTTAATTGACTTTTTCCTGCAACTGCTTCCCCTGTTTTGTGTGTATTTAAAATGCAGTTTTAGCACATGTAATTAACCATTCCCCTGTGACTTGCACCAACTCAAAAATGCTTTGAGAGTCTTTGCATGGGTTTCTCACAGGTCAGCACCGCTCAGGTTGATCTACAGTGATCGTGGGTTTTAGGAGTGCATGAGTGAGCCTGATGATTGATTAATTATAATTTTTAGAAGCCTCATAATCCACCATTGATGATAATAACATCAGGCGTGCTTTGTTGCTCTGGCGGAAAATTCCTCTCCTGTGTCTAAATTGTCGCCCCTGTGAGTTCCTCTTCCTTCACTGTCCAGTGCTTTTAATTGCTGCGGGGACAGGTGGATGGTCAAGCTCGTTAGAGGTTTTGGAGGGGACAGGGGGTAAAAATTTGGGAGTAAAAGTAGGAAACAAACTGCCTAATTACCAGGTATCATGGGAAGGAAACACAGTGGGGGTTGTTGTTGCATCAGAGCTAAAAACACGCCGCCATCCTCGCAGGGCCATTGGGCACGATTACACGTTATGATTTAATGATGGGACGAAGATGACTCACATGCAACACTGATTCATGTTGCATTAGAGCTCTAATCACAGCAGCTATTATCCATCCTTTGTGTTGATAAAAGGAATGGACAAGGTGTGAAATAAATGTGCGCTGAGTTTGAAAGTTTTTCTTAAATTTACCTCAGAAAAAAGATCTGATGTGAAATTTGAACCCGTTTACAACCTGTGAGGTTGAATTTCGACAAATAACTTAAAATATTTGAATCTAAAAGATCATTAAGGATCGAAAACACTATTATTCTAGATTTTGTTTTAATTGCGCCTCATTAGAGGGTTTTCCCGCCTGTTCAAGGTCAAGAATCAGATCTTCCTTACTTCATGAATATTTAATAAAATCTTAAAACCCGTAGCGTTCCCTCTATAGAAGACTCTTTATGTAATGTAGAAGGTCTGATCCATGTTCGGGTTTTGTACGACTCCATAAATTATGTATTTCCAGAGATTTTTTTCTTCTTCTTCTTTGAGTTTTGAAAAATTAAACTCCTATCTGTCAAAAACCCGCCGGATGGATCCTGACATAAACTACCCGACGGACTGAGGGCACTCTCAATCCGTCCCCACTTCAAACCACAGCCTCATGTTTTCACAGGGATAGCGTTGAACTGAAACATGCCCATCTGTTTCTTTTTGTGTGCCAGCACGTCAGACTGGGTTAAAATCTGGATGGATTTAAGTGACAGTGAGGCCATGGCGTGATCCCACATTGCCTGAATTATCCAGTGTCATGTTCTCATGCTCGGATGAATTTATCCACATTTTCAGCTGAACTGCAACGGCACTCATGAGAAACACTTAGTGGTATTAGAGCGAAGCATGAAATATGAGCCAGATTTTGTTTCCGTTAGTTGTATGTGTAACTAGGTGGAGTCAGATATTTCCATTTTAGATGTTCCTCTCAACCACAGCTGGGGTTTTTCCCTCAAAACCGCTTTAGTTTTCTAATGATCTACATAATGAAAGTTCCTACTCAGTTTTTTTTTTTGCAGCTAGTTTTGTGACTTTAATTTTGATATTAACACCATTCAGTTTAATAACTCATTATTCAACTACAGATACTTCTAACATGTCAGTGACACTGAGAAGAAAAGCAAATGAAGACGTGTCCGGATTAAAGTTGAAAAGTAAAGAAAAAAGTTGAAACTATTTCCAAAATAAAACAGAATTGTTATTTCTAGAATAAAAGTTGAAGGGGCTGAAAGTACGATACATTCAGAACAACCTGAGGAAGTGAACTGACTGAATTTCTTATACTTTATTATAATTGTAGCATAGTGTTATGGGTGTGTTTTAATTAGTAAACTATACAAAATGAGGCATTATATTGAATACAAGGTGCAGTCTTTGGGTTACATCTGCAGCAGCATCCACACAGGAACTCAAAGAACCTTCAAAATAAGAGTCTAAAACATACAAATCCACCTTAAAACATCTGAAAATTATAGTTTGAGTTTAACCAGAGAAAAATACAAGCTTCAGATGTTTTGAGGTTTATTTAGATTCTTATTGTGAAAAAGTTCTTTGAGTTCTGCTGTGGATGCTGCTGCAGAACGATACTAACACACCTATAATGCTCAGGGACAATACTAATAAAACAGAACACCTCTAGTCAGACTGAGGAGATTAATAGCTTCCTCGGGTTATTCTTGAAATAGGGTATTGTTTTTTAAACTTGTTTCTGGAAATAGTATTTTGACTTTCATTCTAGAAATGATATTCATCTTCCTGTAAGAGTCACGAGGAGCTGGCGCCTATCTCCAGCAGGCGAGAGGAACACTGGACCAGTCCATCAGGGTTCCAGGAATATTTGGACTTTATTATGGAAATAGTTTTTTCTCTACATTTCTTTTAATCTCTGCACTTAACTTGTTTTCCTCTCAGTGACACTAACAGCATAGAAACCCAATTAAAGACTAAATTAATTTAAAAATGGACTATGTTGACAAGACTAGGATAGAAATAGCCTTTATCGTCCCTCAGTGGTGAAATGTTGGCGCACCAGCAGTAAAGTGACAGCCAAGTCAAAGCATACGGATTCACACAAGAGTATAAAGTATTTTTTTAAATCGAAAATAAGAATAAGAGATAAAGTGTTGGTTTTAACAAGCCCCTGAGATTTCTTACTGCAGGAAGAAGTTTGACAGTTTTACATGACATTCAAATCCACACGATGAGGGCTGAAAACTTGTTACACAGAAAGTGGATCGCTTGAAAAGTTGTTTTATCAGGTTTTAGATTAGAAGTCTGTGACTTCTTCATCTGTTCTCCACAGTTTTCTCAGAGTAACTGCAAATCAGTCAACCCAAACTGTAGATTTTTAGACCTGTCGATGCTAATTTTGCAGATGCAAAGAATTACTAACAGAAATGTGCCCTAACATCAGCTATTTTATAAAACTTTTTATGAATTTTTTAGCTAAGCTGTGTGATGAATCTTTTGATTTAGTTGCTGTTTTATGTTTGAGTGATGCTTTCTACTAATAAAATAAAACTGTCCTCTGTAGTCCGTGTGGATTATGATTTATCATTATTATTATTTAACCAAGATGAGTAACGTCTAGTTTTGCGGGAAATATTCAGCTTTCCATGCACTTTGCAAGTGTTACACAAGCTGTCTGGCTTTATGTTGCTTTAAAAGTGTTTGATTGTTTTGTAAAGATGTCACTAGTGCCATTCCCAATGATGCTTGCAGGACTTTGTATTGCATTAGAGTAAAGTTGGTAGAATAGTTCAACACATACTGGAGTTTTCAGAGGTAGAAAAGCAAGAAAAGATGAGTATATGAAGAATATCAATGCTTTTTTTGCAGAATAAGTGGTCACCCAGGAGGTTAAATAAAATAATGTGATGTTTTCCTAACTTTAACCTTGTTTTAGCACCTAAATCTGACCATATGGAACTTAAACCAATACAAACACAGAATTACATAAAGGTCTCAACCTCATGTATAACCGAGGAATCTCTATACACTTTAACCTGCAATAACATAGTGTCAAAGATACAGAAAATAGATCAAAATCAAATCAAAAATACCCAAATAATCATAGAGAGAAATGATATGTTCAAATAACTCATTTAGGTTTTTTGTAAAGTCACAGCAGGATGTTTTATTTTTCAAGCTTTTCCATCTTATTCAGGTTCCCCGTTATGACTGATGGAAGTGATTGTTTCAGATTCCTCTCATCTCTCTCCACGTTGCTCCTGCTCTACACCGTTACCTCCTCGTTAACACATCTGGGATTCTGGGTATCTCTTGAGCTTTTGAGACATCAATTAGCTGCTCCCTCTTGTAAACAAATCTGCCATTGCTGTGGTTACACATCATAACAAGTGGCCAAAAAGTAGAGAAGTTGCAGCAAAAATTCTGCAAGAAGCACAACATTCAATCCAGAACATCAAAACAACTTCAATAAGCAACACCGTCAATCTAAAAATGAAAACGAAGAAAAAAGATTCCCAAAACAAAAATCACTTGTAACAAAACAGCCACAACAGATGGATGGATCATTTATTGCATCTTTACGTTCACTTCACTAAAACATGCTGCTGAAACAGGGTCAGGCCTTGAGCTGGAATATTGACCCTGAACGTGACGCCACGCCGCTCATGAGGCCGACCCCTTTGCCATTTCGGATGGCAGAAAAACTGTTTACACACATTGAAACTAGTCAAAACAAGCCAGTTTGTAGCCTTTTATCGCTTTTATTTAGTTGATTTCACAGTGAAATGGTAGTAGTTTGCTGGCGTTAACCAGAGAGTAAAACTAAAATCAATTAACTATCTAATGGTGAGTTAGGAGCTTGGTTATTCTTGGATGAAACCAATAGCTTTTGGTTCCAACCGACAACAGCTGCTAAGATATAACTATAATCATTTAGCTTTTTAAAAACTCAAACTGATCAAACATAATGAAGTGTTTCAGAAATGCTAACAGGTGGATTCTGCTTCAGTTTCATATTTAGCTTCTAGTTTCACTGTTTTCAGTCTTTGTACCAATAAGCCAACTCTAGCTAACTTAGGAAGTTTTAAGTTGGAAAAATCACCTGGATTGCTTCTTGAAACTTGGAAAATCGGAAGTTCCTCTCAAAATTCAAAATGGCTGCCTTATGTATATAAAGAGGTTACAGGTAAAGAAACTATGTATTTACACCTGTCAGTTTGTATCCCAATAAATCAGTCACACATACTTTATAACCCACGTTAGTGAACATGTGTTTTACTTTAATGCATAAAACAGACACACTTTTTAGTGACAATAGTAGTTAACCTGGTCACATGCACAAAAGGTCTGCTGCACTCCTTTCAGCTCAGGAATTCAAACTGGATCTGGGAGCAACAAAGCACCAAACCTAACTGTATTACAGTCACAAGTCAGATATTTCCAGTGGATTTGCTCATTGTTGTGCTCACTAACCGGCTAACTAGCAATGTAGCATCACTGTAGCAACATGTCGCTAACATAGGTTGTATGTACTACGCCAAAATATTGTTTGAGGTGTATTTTACTATACAATTGAGTGTTCTCTTTTAAAGCATTTTAATCTTTGTTGACATAAACATCAAGCTATTTTAACCACGTTGCTCATCCTATTACTGATTTAGTTTTAGAAACTGGGTCTCGTCTGATCTTGCTTGACTGAAAACAACACAGGATCATTTTAGGAGAATGAATAGAGCTGAAGAAGTGGCCTGTGGTCAGTCCATACTGGTTAATTGAGGCAGTTAGGGTAGAAGGGACTTAAAAGCCCAAGTCCCCCTTGACACTGACGGCTGTCCTGTAAGGGACTCTCAGTAGGGCCCTCAGGTCTTTTGATAGGGCACTCGCCAGCGTCCTTTGGGGTTGTTTCACCCCCCACAATAAACAGGCAGTCCTTTGTCACAGAGAGAAGGGGGTTCCTCCTCGTTATTATTTTCTGAAGTAATTATACCTTATTATCTGTGTTTACTTTAGCGGGGGTGCGAGAGTGCAGGTGTGGGCCTTTCTGCAATGGGTTTGTAGTCTCACTGGTAAACGCACCCCCAAGTTTTTTTTCCCTCCTCTTTATTTTGAAACTCTCACCCCTCCATCTTCACTCTGTGGTTTGGGGGGGGGGGTTTAGTAGTAGTATTGTAGCCCCACTGTTAATTTCAGCCCAACAAAAGAAACGTGCAATTAGGGCTATTATCGTAGCAGCTGCATGCTTCCTGGCTGTGCAGCGACAGCTTCATCCTCACCCCGGCGTGTTGCTGAAGGGATCGGAGAGGGGAGAAGCAGAGGGAGCCGGGCGCTGTACCAGTGGGAGACAGGGAGCCGGAACGGTCACAGTAGCCTCGGCAGAAAGGGAGAGAAAAATATAGCCTGGGAGGCTGGTGTGTTTCTACAGCACAGACACAGCAGGGACTCTCGCCCACAGGCTTGTGGGCCTTGAGAACAATGGATCTGCCATCTCCCAACATGAAGTGTTATGAAATAGTCCTCACCACAGCTCCATTGGCTGCTCTCTTGCATGTGGTCTCAGAACTGCGTGGGCTGAGAGAAAACGATTTGCAAATAGGAGAATGCTTTTTTTAAAAAGATTCTGGGCCATCAGAAAGATGAGAATCTGTCTGCAGTGTTTTCAAATGCATTTAAAAGAAATAATATGAACTATACATGTTTTGAATCATGCTGTTGAAATATTCCCTCCACATCCACAAGGTGAATCATGTGGGTCAACAAGGAGCAACAAAAACAACAACAGAAGCTCGAGTTAAAGTCACAACCAAATGAGACTAAAATACGGAGGCATCGATGAGCTCAGTGGTCTTTGTTAGGTTGAATATTGAGGGCCTCGCAGCGTCAAACACAAGGGAGCAATCTTACGCTCTCAGCACAAACAAAATGGTCACAAGTTCTCCTCTGTTGCTCTCACTTACCGATTCTCTCACCCGACTGACTTCTCAGCCTTTAGAATAATCACCTGGCCCAGGGCTCATAAACAGACCCAAAGATCCCACATGTCAGAATCAAACGGCAGGCCTTGCTTTATTTTCTGCAACACGTGCAAAAAATAATACGTTATTTTGTTTATTGAAATGTATATCGACAGCAGCTGGAGCCCAGACTCCAGAGAGCTGCTGGGCTGTGACGTACAGTCAGATGAGTGAGAGAACTGGTGTAAACAGGGATTCTGAATCCTCCCTGAAGGAGACTGCTAGACATTCACAACACCTGAACTGACATTCCCAGTTTCAAACATAACAATTTAAGGTGTAAATTTTCCAAACTTTGATGCAAAACAATAAAGAAGTAACAAACTGGGCAGGAGTGAAGACTATATATTTTTATAAAACAGCTGCCGCAATTGTCACAGTTCTGCAAAAACTTACAGATATTCAAGTGTCCATTTGTAGGTATTTGATTAGATCATCACATTTTATGGTGGTTAACAGGTGTGATTTATTTTCTTTAAGTCATAATATTCTTCAAAATAATTTTTGACTTGATTTATATGAAATATCCAATAAAAGTATAAAATGTTGGGTTAATTATAACATTACACCAGTAAGTGCTCACCTTTTTAAATTAGTGCCGTCTACACTTTTGAATTAATTTGACTAAATGTTATTTTAGATTTTTTCTGAAAATGATCAGAGCTGAACTTTACTGCAGCTCCAATTTATAATCACCTATCAAAAATGACAATTACTATCTATGTTAAACATATTTACACATGCACACATTTTAAATAGTAAATCTGTAATTATTCTCATTTTTATCCAAATCTTGTTCAACACCGATTTATTTCCCCACATTTACGAACCGAGATAAACATTTACATATAAATACTGGTGGCTTTAAACACTTTGCATTGCAGCATATTTTGAATGTAAACCAGAAATCTTGTGTAATAGTAGGTGCATGTTGCAGAAACAAGTAGAAAGAAGTGTCTAAGACTTTTTGTAAATGCTTCATTACTTTGGACTTTAGCATAATGGATATTATTTTCGAGATGAAAGCGGCCATTGCATACTTGGTCCTACTGGCACCTATTTCACCTCATTAGGAACCCGGGATCGAGTCGACAAAACACTGAGAGAAATCATTTTGCCGGGGGAGTGTGGCGGGGACAAATTGGCCTCCGGTTCAGTGCGAGAGTCCCCGCTGTGTGGAGCGGAAGAGAAGGGCCTGGCTGGCAGTAGGGGCAGGCCCGGGCATGGCAGGCCCCATGCTGAGACCCCCTCCCTGCCTCTGACAAACACGGCAGTGGATAATCTCGTCTTCAGGGACTCAGCCCAGCACTGTGGGGCTGAGAGGAAGGGGGGCTGGCTGTTGTGCAGCAGAGCTGAGGAACTATTTGTGTGCACACTTGTTGGCATTGGGTGAACTTCTGCTGTGCAGTTTCTGCACGTCTTCATCACGACATCATTTTGACAATTATAAGCATTTGATATCAAAGGTTCTGTTCGTGTTAGCACCTGAGTAATAAAACAATATTTAGTCTAAACCAGAACTCCACTAAATCAAAAGGAAGATTGCTGATTATTAGACTTTTACTGCAAACTAAATATTTCAGCCAAATAACTGATATTTGTTCCATAACCGCATTAATTAAACGATGCACCAAAGACTAACTGAGCATATGTTTCCAATAACTAAAAATCAATTTTGCAGGAGGAAAAAACTTTATTACGGGAAGTAAAAATAATAATAATCTAATTGACACATAACTAAATAAACATTCATATCCAAGTTATAATGCAAATGACATTTTCTCATTATGTGAATTAGAAGCAGTCAGTAAAAAAAAAAAAAAAAGATAATTTCCTCCAAAGACTTTAATTTCTTAAACAAAAATAATACAAATCATCTCCAAACATCTTCATGAAGTGAACAGTCGACCAGTAATAATTAACTATAAGAGTCCATATCCATTATCAGTGAATACTGGAAGGTCTGGGAGCCACT
The DNA here is from genome assembly GCA_006937965.1 of Callopanchax toddi. Lineage (NCBI taxonomy): Eukaryota > Metazoa > Chordata > Actinopteri > Cyprinodontiformes > Nothobranchiidae > Callopanchax > Callopanchax toddi. The sequence goes on from SSNR01000080.1 coordinate 1,015,419, forward strand.
ACGACGTCTCCATCTTGTAACCATGTTTTTCCAACTCCGCTCTGCAGGGAGGAGAAGGAAAATAGAAAGATCAAGTCAGCAGAGATGATTACAGGTGGGCGGCCGGGGCACAAGTACCCTCTGCTATTGATTGTAAGAACCATTAAGTGATGGATGTGAAAAAAATACATAAATATTAGATAAGGCCATGGATTTAATGATTATACATATATATATGGCTGCTGTGCCCTTAAACAATAATGATATCTTTAAGAAACAACTTAATAGTACGATGACTGTAATTGACCTAAATAAAACTGCATTTTGCTGTCGTAAGTGTACTCAAATATAAACAGAGCTGCCACTTATCTATCAAGTTATTGATTTTGTGTGTGTGCCTAGAAAGCATTACAAATCTTTTGATTGAAAGCAGCTCCTTCTGCAGTGCACAACATGCAATATAAAATAAAAACAATATAAATTGTTTAAAAAAAGAACAGAACAGAAAAACTTCTGGATGCATCTCTTCTCCAACACACCTGAATCAAATGAATGGCTCGTTACCAGACCTCTTCAAAGCAGAATGACATGATGATGAGGGGATTTAGCCATTTGATTCAGGTGTGTGAGCAGGGATGCATCTAACATTTTCAGGGTAGGAGCTTTTGAGAGATGGACTTGGGCACCCCTGGTCTACAGCATCCATGTGGACAGTATATGATACAAAATGTATGGTCTGGAATATGTTTTGAGCTCTTTTATTAGCAGGTGGGGGGCAGCAGCAACAACAAAAAGAAGAACCCAGAATTCAGAAAAAAGCAATAACCATATTGACCCAAATATAGGACGGCCCCGATTATAAGACAATCCCCCTTTCCAAGACTAATATTCAGAAAAAAAGACTATATTCTCTATTTAAAGAAACTATTTTTATTGAAATTTTGAGAAAGTCATTTAAATAATACAGTAATTACAGACTGCTTTAATATTTGCCTATTATTCAGGGGTTAAAGTTCTCCATCGTGATTTCAATTTAAAACATTTTTTTTATTTGGGTCAATAATACAGTATGTAGAAAATTCTTAATAGCATTCATATGCCAAAAATACATGGATGGTATGTTCCTTTTCCTACCAAAAAACTTGGTTCACAATTTTCTATACAAATTTGAACAATAAATGGAAAAAATGCTAACAATGGTAAATGGCTTGTATTTATAGAGCGCTTTCTAGTGTTCTACACCCCCCAAAGCGCTGTACAACACAACAGTCATTCACCCATGCACACCCTGGTGGTGATAAACTACACTGTAGCTTCAGCTGCCCTGGGGCACACTGACACCACTCGCCGATCACCACCAGTAGGCAAGGTGGGTGAAGTGTCTTGCCCAAGGACACAACGACAATGTAACCCAGCCGAAGCTGGGATTGAACCAACGACCCTCCGGTTGCCAGACTGGCCACTCTACCAACTGAGCTACATGCTGCCCCACAATAGCTGTCTAATGAATCTTTTGTTTGGTTAGGGGTTCTGGGTATTTGAGACACATCTGACAGTGTTAATAATTCAACATCAGTAACACTATTACGGTAATCAGTAAAAATTTAACTCTGGGATTCCAATAGTACATGTTTATCAGGGGAGTTTGTGTATCATGTACAGGAAGACTGGGATTTAATGAGTAAGAATGCTACAAAATACAGTAATTTATTAAGCACTATTAGTCAAAAAATACCAAAAAGAAAGACCCAAAGTGATGAGAAAAACCGACAACTGAGCCTTGCATTTTATCTGCGGATTTACCCTGTTTGATCAAACATCTGACTAAACTGAAGCTTATAAATGTTGCTGTGTCTGTCAGGCTTACCTCAGCTGGTTTGAGAAATCATCCTCCACATTGTCGTCGTCCCAGTTGTCTTCCCAAACATGAGCATCTTCATCTTCATCCAGCCCCGTCCAATCTGGAATTACAACCCATTTATATGAACAAATACAGCTTTAAATAAAGACAGCTTCCATTTAAAAACCTCCACCACATTAGCAGCAGTTTCACCTGAGATGTTGACATTTACTTCGCTAAAACGCTGTTAGCTGTTGTTTGCTTTCAAACACGGTGAAATTTTTAATAATAAAAAAAATAAAAAAACAAGTTACAGACATGTACTAAAACAACGAGCTCAAACGAGTCGACTAAAGTCGAGTCGACTGAACTAGCTCCATCAGTTCGTGGATGTTTTCCCAGCTAGCCAGAGCTAACGTGGCTAACCTGGCTGAGTCACTGTCGCAAGGCCCAGCAGCGACAAAGTTATAGTCACAAATAAACCGCTCAAAGAAAAGTAAAGCACTGGATAACAGATGTCTGATTTACCTTCGGCTGGGAATTCTTCGAACTCGTCATCCTCCTCCAGTAAGCCCAAATCTACGGTCTGTTTCTTGTCTGACATGTTAGCTGTTTAGCTCCGCTGCTGCTTGTAAATGAATGGCTTCCCAACACGAAGGGGATTCTGGGAAGCTGAGTCTGTTCAGGCGGGTTGTTATTGCGCAGGAGAGCGCAGGATGAGTCGAACAATTGAACTCTTTCGCCAGACGCAGTGAGACATTTTATAATGAATTACTTTTTCTCCAGTAAACTCTGTGTATTTTACTTTAATATGCATTGACAATTAATGTCGAAAAACAATAAAACATCCTAAAAATACAACAACACAAACAAAACATGGCATATAAGACCCCTTCAAAGTTAAACTAAGGTTTACAATGAATTTACATCTGGATACTTTCAGGACAATATTATATATAAGAAATACATTAAAATCAAGCACATTTAGTCATTAGTTTTATTTTAAATGTCAATAAGTGATTGATTACATTAACTGAAAGATGATGGCTGAAATTGACAACAACAATTTAAAAAAAACAATAAAATAAACATGCAAACATAACGACTTTGAAAGGCTAATTTGATTTGACCAATCTAAAATTCATTAAGTTGTATTTAATAAGAAAGGGAACATTTTTTTCCTCCTGTCAGATTAGTTAATGGTGAATCTACAATTGTGAGGAGGGTTTTATTTTATAGATCTTTAATTGTCAAACTTTTTAGAACAAAATGAAGAAATACTCATTGTGTTGTCCTAAGGAAAATTTCTATGCAAACTGTTTTAGCTGATTCAGTCACAGTCAGACAAATTTATTAATCCCAATTTGAAATTTATTCGTTGACTTTCAACAAGGAAAATGTAAAACAGAAAAACCCACATAAAACAAAAATAAAGTAACCAAAATACATAGGTAAAGCTGCTTTATGCAACCAGATACAAAAAGGAGTGGAATCTGATTATGGTTAAAAAAATAATTGATTAAAAAAGGAACAATTTCACAATAAAGTAATTAGAAATAAATATAAATATGCCACAGCATCTAAAACATGTGATTATATTAGATTTTAATATATTTCATAAAGTTAGTAGGTCAGATTAATATATTTATTGTATTTTCATTAACATGTATTGTTGGGAGGTTCCAGCATATGGGCTGATGTGAACTTTTATGAAAAACATTTTTACATTACATCTACTGTTGCCTGTTTGGGGATAAAAGGAATTTCATTATTCTGTTTATTTGAAGAAAAACTATATAAATGCACTCTCATTTATCTATATCACAATTTTTTGTTATTTTAGACTCCATAATGAGGCATTTTTATTAAATATTTGAAAAATGGAAAATAAACCATGAACTGATTTTTGTTATAAAATTTCTAAAATATTCCAGAAAACATGTTTTACAACTTTTTTGGACCACTGTCTGGTTTCACACTGAAAGGTGAATAAAACTAAAAAATGTGTGCAAATAATTGAACTCTTCTCTCCTTGCCTGTCTGTTTATCTTTACATGTTTCTCTCACCACATACACACACACACACACACACACACACACACACACACACACACACACACACACACACACACACACACACACACACACACACACACACTTTATGCCACGCCACCACAAAAGCCTCCGTCCTCTAAACATATGCGCAACAAGTCGTTTAAATTTCAGCAAAGATTTTTCATCTGGGAACAAATGCACATGGCAACCCATGTGGCTCGCTTAAATAATGAAGCGGCAGCCGCAGCTTAGGATGTATTTTAGATAAATGAGAGCGCACGTTTACCACAAAACCACTCACGCCACAATGAAAATTGCTCTGCAGCTGTCATATGTTGACAGACGGAACAAACCTCAACTTAAGCTCAGTGTACTTATTCTATTTTCAAATTATTTTGTAATCATCCTAAGCCTTTACGCATGACAGTGCCACAACACTTACAGGAAAGAGGAAGAAGACGTGCAGAGGAGTTAAGGCCTCAAGCATCCGGCTAGATGCATTTTGACAATAAAGTACAAGCAACACAAAACTGTTTTATGATGATGCCAAAAAAAGATTCTTTTGAATTGTATGGCTTAAATGACCATTGCTAACTTTTTTCTAATTAATCAAGTAATTGCTAAATATAAAAATGACTAAATAGGCTGAAAAATGTTGGAAATATTCAAACCTGAAGGTGATGCATGTCTTGTGTTGCTACTGTCAACTAACAGAGAAAATATGTGTTTCTTATTGAGAAGCTTTAACTGACTTATATATGTTTTACTAGCTTTAAATATTGTCTCAAATAACAAATTGTTCATCAAAATACCTCCATTCTATGAACTGCATCTGTTCAATTTTCTCTTTTTTCAGGACCAGAAGGTTGAAATGAAGGCATCAAATTCACCGTAAGCCACAAAACAATGCAGTTTCATTCAAATCTTCAGTTATGGAGTGTTTTAATGTATGAATGCTGCACTGTCTTGCTTTGAGCTGCCCTCCCTGAGGTATTGCTGATTCTAGTTCCCGTGTCACTCAGTCTCAGGTGCAAGTGAAGTCCTGGGAAGTGGCCTCAGCGTCCGCCCAGCATACCTGAGACTGCGGTAACCCTGCGCCTGGCGCCTGGAGTCTCTGCTCTGGTAAAAAAAAAAAAAAAAAGGAATGGGGGGAGGTGAAGTAGAAAAGGGGGTCTCATTGATGGGAGATCCAACATGGTCGCTGCAGACAGACTCCACCACGACTTGTGTCTGTGCAGCAGCATCACGTTTCTGCTCTTTTCACAAAGCCCTCTGGGAAAGGACAGGCCGGCAGACGCAATAAGTGCAGCTAGAGAGACAGAGGAAGACTCCGACTGAGGCCTGCTCTTCCAGTCTGACAGTCTGACCCCCCCACCACCACCACCACCTGCTGCCAGGCTCTTCATCACCGCCCTGACTCATGATATGGCCTCAAGGCTCTGCTCAGTGAGTGGATAGAAGAGGGTGAAGATTTGTTAGAGAAAGAGACGTGAGTGTGTGTGTCACCAAATAATCCTGATCGCCTCCCAGACATAACAGAGGACTCTTCTTCTTCTTCTTCTTCTTCATGTCAGAGAAAGTGACAGCATTGAGGTTTCAAACCGTACAGTATACTTACTGTACCTGCAGATACTTTGTTTAGACAACCACCTCCATGCATTGTGCTTCACATTCCTTTTCAAATCAAATTCAAATTTTATTCGTCACATACTCAGATATGCAGTGAAATGCTTATACGACTGCCGTTGACCCTAAAATTTTTTTAGAAGAAACAATTAGGAAATAAATGGTGGAATAAAATAAAAATAAGATAAAATAAGAGTAAGTTTAGCTTAAAAAAATAGAACAAAATATAAAATTACCCAAAAATATATAAGAAATATAAAAAACTTCTGTACAAGTGTAAACAGAAATGGCAATAGATTAAAATGGAAAATAGAGATGGAAATAAATGGAATGACCAAGGCGTGTGCAATATACTAATGTGCATGTGGTGCAAAGATGATTATTCCTGTACTGATCTGGTTTAGGGACCGTATCGCCTGCGGGAAGAAGCTCCTCCTCAGTCTCTCTGTGTTGGCCTTCAGGGCGCGGAAACGCTTTCCTGATCGCAGCTGAGAAAACAGTCCGTTGCTGGGCCTTGGTCCGGCACCGCTTGTTGTAGATCGAGTGCATTTCTATTGTTCTTTCCTTTATATATGCTTCTAGTGGAAGTGGCACAAAAAACAAAAAGAATCTGCAAAATAGGGTTAAATTTACCCTTTAAAAGGACTTTTTCGTGAAGCCTTTTTATTGTTGCATTATCTGCATGTGTTCACTATCAGTTTTCTTACAGTTTGTCTATCTTTGCACACGTCGACGTCGTCGTCAGTTCTCTCAGAACATCACTGCTCTAACTTGGTACCTCTGATGTTTATAAAATATTCAATAATATTTCAAATATTATTCTCATAGAAAATGAATGGAGACAGTTTTAGTAAACTTGTTGAAACTCACTTCGTAATGTTTCCACCTTTAGAAAAAAACCTTTAAACTTTAAAAGAGTCACACAATGTTGAACTATCATCACATAATTCAGCTTTGTAAATTCTTGCAATTTCTGTCAATAAAGTGGTAATATACTGTAGTTTTACTCTCATTGTTAAAATGTATAAGAAAGGAATAAATCAAGATTTTTTAAATTATTTTTTAAACATTTCTGAAAACCACATCAAGTTTCAACGTCTTCCACAGCTAACAATTGAAGTTTAAACTCTTGAAGTAATTCCAGAGTTTTGACTACTTCATTCAATATTCACAACACATTTTTCTAGGAAATTATACATATTTTTGTTTAATAACTGCCTTTAGATAAACAGAAATATCTGCACACCTAATGATAATGTCCTGACAGAAATTTACCAGGACATTATCCGTTGATCTATAGGTATTTTTCTTACAGTGTGAAGTTATGTCCACGCTGTGGGGTATTAAAACAAAAGACAAGTTTATGTGACATACGAGCTCAGAAATAGAAGTGATCATCACAGATTAAGGAGGCTTAACCAGCTAATTAAAGAGGTAAATCCCAAAAAAAGAGACAAACGAAGCTCAGCTTCTGAAGGAAATCTGCCTGGAGAGCGACGTGCTTCCAGGATATGTCTGTCAAGATCCTGTATTAAATTTAATCCCAGCCAGTCAGAGAGTCTACTCCATTGTATGTTCTGTGGAACTCCATTTTTCATATGAAAAACAGCGTTTCTTCTCTATTTCATAACACTCACTAATTTAAATATTCAGTTAAAATCCAAATAGAATCAAATAAAGGTCATTGTGGGAAAGAATGAGTGTTTACGAGCTTGTTTTTTGTTACAAATCCACTTTTCTGGGGGTCTCATTGACCAGGATGTCTGTCATGATGAATTTAAGTTTCATATTTTTCTCCCCTCCCTCCTGTCTGCCTTGAAAAGCTCTGTCATCTCAGGCTTGAGGTACAGTTTGCCAAGAGGCTAATGGCCCTTTATGACAGCACAATCTGATGCCTGTCCCGGCTCGCCTCCAGGTAATCCTGTCCACCTCGGCGGCTAAGCCCTGCTCAGGCTTAAGTTGCATATTTTGTTTTTATCAGGTCTCTGCTGATAAATGCTATCAGCAGGGGGGGAAATGAAATATGGGGGGTCCAGGTTGGTTATAAGCTCCTCGTTTGGAAAAGAAGAGCCGAGGAACAATGACACCTCTATTGGTGGATCTGCAGGGAATAAACTCCGTAAATTTATCTACATTTGCTGCAAAATATTTTTACCAGCGCTGATGCGGCACATATTACTCATACCGTTTTAGCTTGTCAAATTCCTTTGCATAAATGCATGATAATCCAACCACTTAAAAAAAAACACTTTCAATTACATTTACGACAGCTTTACTTTTGGACCTCCAAAATATCATTTAATAAAATCATAGAATTACATGCTAATTTATTTCCAGTAATGTGCACTAATAGTGTGCTACCTCTGTGTCCACGGTCCAATGGCGTGGACCTGTGCTGTATGTGAAAAGCACTCACACACTCTTACCATAGGTGATAACCCCCTCTGTGAAAAGCACTCTTATGGGAAGTACCCATTATCTGCAAAGTCTATCCTCTTGCTGACACTAAGTCATTAGCTTAAGCTGTCCTCTGTGTGAAATCAGTTAATTCTTTTAGCTTTGCTGCAATATGAATCAAAACGTGTTTCATTGACTATTGCACTGCAGGTAAATTAGAGAACACATTTATCAGTAATGTATGCTTAGACTCATATTTGTCTCTTTTCTAACATATATTTTTACACATTTTTCATATTTTTACACATTTTCTAACATTGTAATGCTGACATATACAATGTCAGCATTAAAGGGATATTCCACCCAAAGCAATTTTTTTGTCATTACCATATTCTTCATAGTGGGCTAAAACAATTTGTAACCAGCCCAGCTGTTATCCTGATCCAGCAGTACTCCTTTAGCTTTAGCTTACTGTACTCCTTTAGCTTTAGCTTACTGTAAGTGAACACTGTAAGTGAATGCTAACAACTAGCATTGTGAGAAAAAAAGTCCTTAGAATCATAATGATACTAATTCTGCTTAGTGACCTCAATACGGCAAGTGAAAAAGTAACATGAAGGAATTACAGGTATAGACTCGGGACTACTTTATGACAAAGAGCAGCTGTAAGCCTCCGCTGAATGGCACAAGAACATGACGCAGTGGCTCCAAGGAGACCTACTGTATTTCCATAAACACGCATCCGCATGTTGTTTACAAACCTCACAGACGAAGAAAAATAACACAAAGGCGTGAGCTGCACAGAGATTATCTTCAAAAAAACTTTACCGGGTTTAGCCTGGTAACCAGTTTCTGTGTTTATGGACGTAGGCGTTTTTGGGACCGCTGCGTCATCCTTGCTCCGTTCATTGGAGGCTTACAGCTGTTCTTTGTCATAAAGTAGTTCCAAGTCTAAAATAGTACCTGTTATTCCTTTGTGTTACTTTATATTTTCAATTGAGGCCACTAAGCAGAATTAGTATCACTACTGAGTGATTTTTAAGGACTTGTTTTCTCACAATGCTAGTTGTTACCATTCACTTTCAGTGTTTTCTGCTAAGCTAAAGCTAAAGGAGTACTGCCGGATCAGGATAACAGCTGGGCTGGTTACAAATAGTTTTTACCCACTGATCTAACTATGAGGAGTTTACAACACGTACTCTAAATGCTAACAGATCATGTTGGACCTTTTGATATTGCATGAGATTTTGCATAATGCTATTTTAAGATCTTGTACAAACTAATTTTTCAAATGGTGAGAATTCAGTAAATCGTTCTGCAAAAACGTAACAAACCAATATTTCTCAACATATGATTTTTATTTTATGACGTTCATCATGTCTTCTTTTTACATTACTAGTTAAGGTTCTTTTAATGCAGACATATAATATTTGGTAAATCTTATTTACCTTTTTCTTGACATGTTTCGACCCACTGCTCATGAAACATGTCAAACATGTCAAGAAAAATTTAAATAAGATTTACCAAATATTATATGTCTGCATTAAAAGAACCTTAGTAATATGATTTTTAGTTTAAAACTCAGGCGTGAAAGGTGATGGAACTGTTATTTAAGCCTTAACTGATTTACATCAGAGGTTTCTCACAGATGACACAGGTCACACAAAAACAGGCAACTTTACCTGGATTTCTAATCATTTTGTTAAAAAAAAAACATTGGTTTCAGGCAAAAATTTAGATTTAGAAATCTCTTTAAGTTTTTTTCTTTTTTTAAAGATTAGTTCTTGTCTTTGTCATATAAAATAAGATGTGGTTGCATTTCTTTATCAGCTGCTGCAGAAGCAGTGAGAGTTCGGACCATTTCAACCCAAAGACAGAACTTCTGCATGAAGACAGTCTGACCAGCTCTCATGTTTTCTCAAAGTGTATTAATACCACTCTTAATTTTTAAATTTTTTTTGCCTTGGGGACTTCTCACCATAAAAACGCTGGTGGTGAGAAGGCCATCCATCATCACTCGTTTCTTTCTTTTTCTCCTTTTCCTCTTCCTGTTCCAGACATTTTCTTTTTCTCTATCACACATAGAAACCGGCACGCCTCCCTCCCCCTCTAGTTACAGTCATGGTATGTCAAAGTGCGTGTGTCCCACACAGCAGGGGGTGGTGGAATGGGGGGGTTATTCAGTGAATCGCTGACAAGACCTGCTCTGCTCCTCTCTGACACCTGTCAGCGTCTCATCTGTCACCCGTGTGCAGAGATGGAAATGAGCAGGAGTGACACAACATGCCAGAGGTGATGTGACGGCTCACCTCTCTCCATCAGTTTTTCTAAATCTGTTGCACAGCTTGTGCACAGGCTGGGTAACGATAATTATCTGCTCCCAGCCGTCGCAGGAATCTCATTTGTAATGCAGTGATGTCATCGAACTTCGACTTGGGAGTTGCAACGCTGCAGACGTGACGTGGGAATCATGTGGCTCATTTGAAAAGCTGGAGCATGAATTGATGCTGCCATACTCATGTACAGCGTTTGCAGATGTGCAGACATCCATTCATGAATACCAAACATGAAGCAATGTTCAGTAGCTTTGCTTTTGTTATTTCTTTCCTCATTATTTGTGTTACTGCAGCACAGGTCAGCACTTTCAGCTGGACTGGCTGTCACATTTTAAGGAGTCTTGAATTCACATTAATAGATAATATAAACAGTTCATCAATCCAAACGCAGCCAAAGTGCAATCCTGCTCTTTAGACTGTTGATTTGCTGTAATCTCTGACCGAGAAACTCCGCAATTTAGCCGTACTAAATTCCGAGCACCTAATCCCAAACATGTGGCTGTCCCCAGTCCCGGAAAAGTCTGTGATTGGTCTGATTGATAAATGAAGCCCTCCTTATGCTGTCGGGCGTCAATTTGAACGGGGCCTCTGCTAGTCTGGACTATGTCCAGGAAACCCTGGACAGCCACTTATTAAGTAGTTAGACCCTAAAGACGAGGCTGCAGACAGGGACTGCTGGTGGTCACCTTTAGCTTTGGTAACCTTCATCCGTCAGTCAGGTCTAAAGGACCGACTGAATCTGGGACACAATCATGTTGTTTGCACCGAGGAGACGTTTTGTGACTTCGTTCAGCCGACAGAGAACTATTTGGAAATTGTAGACTTTTTATAGTTTTCGTGTTCACAAACCTACTCTAAACAAACAAACAAACATCAAACCATAAAAGTTTTGAAAGTAGCTTTATTTAATAAAGTCCAACATTTTTTACAAATATCAAATTAGTTCTGCTTCTTCGTTCATCATCTTATAACAAATTTCAAAGGAAAACAGAAAGATAAACATTTCAAACTCCACATGTGAGTGAGCTATAAACCACTAGAATGTATCACCATAATTAGGGACTTAGTCATACACAATAAATTCAGGAAAAGTAAAAACTGTGAAAGACTTGTACTTTGTGAAGTGATTTGAGGCCATAGGTTCAAAATCAGTCTTTCCAGAACAATAAAACGCCACACTTCTCTCACACTTCATCAGTACGGACTTGTGAACGACGATGGTATCCAACATCATTTTTAAAAAGTCCGTTTTTGTACTGAAGTTCAGGCGCTTGGCCAGAAAGCGTTTCGTGTGGTGCTGCAGAATGAGAGCAGAGCAGCCTGGGTAGAGCCCAGATGAAACACTAGGAGGTGAAAGGGAAAGTGGTGATTTGTCATTAAGACTTTTCAAAGAAAGGCCAATGCCAAGGGTCCAATTTATGCTTGTTATAATTTGCCCAATCACTCCCCCATGTCCTAAACACATTTTTCTTCCTAAAGAACAGCACAAGTTACAACTAGAAAGGTGAGCAGAACACAGAAATACCACAATAACATTTTCTAAATGGATCTTTTTACACTTATAACCACTCTATAGTAAGTGATCTACTCTTTATGAGGATCTTTTTAATGATTTTAGGTGTCTTTTTGGCCTCTTTAGGAAGAAAACGGTGAGGAAATCCTTTTTTTTTTTTTTTTTTTTGACTGCCAGGTACAGTTTTTTCAAGCCTTGTGAGCCATTTGTAAAACATGCTCCCATAAAATCAAATCCTCCAGTTCTTAAATGGGATGCTGGAAAACCTATTTACAAGCAAATAAAGTTGCGTGCGACCATTTAAAGGAAGAAAAAACCCTCAGTGGATGCATGTTTCTGTTTAGCAGAAATCATTTTCACTCATATATTTGGAAGTGTCGACTATGATTTGCAGACTCTCGGTAATCCCTGCACAAATTCGAAAGTTGTTCTTATAAATCTAACACAGCTTTGGCATTCCTCGGCCTGCCTGCAGCGCCGTTCTGTTGAATGCACATGTATTTTCTCATTCTTGCGTTAAAGTCTGTCTCTTTTACCAGTTATTTACAGAAATTCAGAGCTCTGTGCTGCACACCTCCCAGCTCACACACACAGATGTGCATCATTGCTGGTTGATTGTGGGTGACCTTGGCTGATTGAACTGGTAAAGGGCAGCCGGTTGTGCAGCTGGGCCCGACTGTCTGCAGCAGCGTGGGGCTCTGAGGGGAGAAATGGTAGCGTGACTGCGAGGGAGTGACGCGCCGCCACATTGTGACCCCGGCAGACACACTCCCAAGTCTGTGCACTGTGCTGCACTTGTTCCTCCTGGCAGAGACAAAAGAGAGAGGAACTTCCCCAGACCTTTGTTTGGGGGTGTTTGGACAACTCGAAGGCCCCCTCCGTGCCTCCAGGGGCCTCTCAGCTGGTCTGGAAAGTAAGAATGGAGTAAAAATAAGGCAAGACAGTGAGAGCTGAGCAATGAAGAGGGGTGTGTGTGTGGGTGAGTGGTTTTGGATGGTATCCATTACATCATTGTATTTGCCACATAGCTGCAGTACTTCAGATTTAACCTAAAAATGAGGAGTTTAATCAGAAAAAGATGTGGTATCTCCTTTTTTTTTTTTTTTTTTTTTGGTTATTAGAAGAAGACTCAACTCTTGTTGGTTGATCTATTTTAATTTCATGGGTTAAAGTTTCATGGGTTCTAAATGAACAGAAAATACACAGAGTGTTTGTGTTTGCATGAGCGTATCCAGTGTTTTACAGGACTATGACTCACAGTTTCTCCCCTGCATGTTTATTTGTTTGTTTATTTGCTGGCTAGAATCGCCCACCTCACAAGACACATAAAGTTAAAAAAGGGGAAACGCTTCTAATGACCGAAACACGGCTCCTTTTCCCAGCAAAAGAAAAGAGCCAGAATGAGGAACATCAGTCACAAGGAACCAAAGTTAGCTTTGTTTCACGGCCGTCCATTACCGTTCAATTACTCTCATATGGAGCGACAAAAAGAAAACAAGTTTAAAAACTTTTGGCAAAGAGACTTTTGTGGACTGAGACATCAAGGCTTTGGGGGAGGAGTTGAAAGGGTGAGTCCAAAAGTCATCAAGAGAGGTTTTTAGCATGGAGGGGAGAGACAAAGCAGAGGAAGGCTTGGGTGTAGTTACATGAACGCGAGTTGGCCCCGTCGGATGACAAATTGTACGGCGCTGGGACGGGACGGTTCAGCCAGCTGGTTGGCCCCATCGGCGGGTTGATTGATGGTGTTGATGTTCTAAATCGGCCGCCAACACGCCGAGTACAGGACTCGTAATAGCGCAGCCTTAGATTGGCCTGGAGATAGCAGGAAGTGGACGGGGGTATACGAGGGGGGGGGGGGGGGGGGGGGGGGGGGGGGGGGGGGGGGGGGGGGGGGGGGGGGGGAATAACTGCAAGGGAAAAAGGACACGTTCCCATGCAAGCACATGGGATATGAACATTTCAAACTTCAGCTTCTGAATCCAGTCAATTAAAGCAAAATATTAGACAATACACATGATCAATGCTGGAACACGTTAGCAAGCCTCTCTTTATCTATTTGAATGCTTGTTACAAGTGCTGTGTTGTGCATCATATCACCGAGGCATCTCCCTTAGATCATTTTAAAGTCACGTCTCAAGAAAATACATGCAGGGTCATCATCACTTCAAGAAGAAAAGCCCGAGGTCAAGGTGCAGTCATTACTGTCGAGCAGAGGTCAGAGCCAGTGCTCTCATGTCCACAGTCGTCTGACCAATGTGCCAACGAGTCAGGGGAGGGTGAGGAGGGCGGGCTGGTGAAAAAAACTACAGCGTCCCCTTAATTGTAACAGGACCTCCTTTATCATAGTTTCACTGAATAACACACACTACCTTTGATCAAGAGCAAGGCAGTCTGGGATCGTGTAGGAGGTTCTCAGATCTCGACGCACGCGAAGGGGAAACACAGGGCAGCTCAGGGTTGGACTGGAAGCTTTCCACCACATCGCAGGAGAAAGGAGGGTTTTTTAAATTGTGCTTAAGATGATTTAAACACAGGGTTTGAGTTAATCTGAACCAAAGGCAATGAAATCTCCTGCTCATAAAGAAAAGAGTTGTTCACCTTTTGATCACGATATTAGCATCAATGCTCTTCTTGTGCTGACAAAGAACCATTTGACACTGATGACCTACTTTAACACAATACACATGCAAAAGTCTTGAGCTGCCTGTAAGTTGTGACCTACCGGCAACAGAGATACACAGTGGTGAAGACATTTGCACATTTTCTAATGATTGCCTCTGAATAGGATGCTTTTCATATTTTCAGGTCACATGAGGCATCTGTTTTAGTGTAACTGTCATGTGAGTCTCTATTCATTTGTAATTTGGTTGCCAAATCCTCCCGAAGTTGACTCACATTTTTTCAGACTCACAGAAACTAAACTGAGAAGAGTCTGAGATGGGTTCCCATTTGTTCGCAACACCTCTGTGACTGTTTTGAGAATTCTTTCAGACATTTTGATTTGAAATATTTGAATTTTCATTTTAAACACTGAATATTTTCAAACATAACAAAATGGAATTGTGTTTTGCAAATATGTTGAAGGATTGTGATTTTGTGAATATTTGAAATAAATAAATAAACAAACAAGCACATGTCCATGAAGACACCGAGGCCCTGCGGCTCACGTGAGAACATTTCTGTTTGTAATAGTCACCAGTTTCACCAGTGAGATTCTGGCTTTTGAGTGTTCTTTGGACTTTAATTATGTTTTTATCAGTCATTAAACATTTTCAGCATAAAAAGACTTCCATTGAAGGAACAGTAATGTCTACAGGACAGCTTAGTAAAAAAAAAAAGCTATTTTTATTTGAATTTCAGGACATCCTTGACATGTTTAAAATCACAATTTGTCACAATAATCTACAAAAAATACAGATATCAGTTTGACAAGAAAATATAATGAAAAAAGTGAAGGACAAAGCATCTCCCAGGTCTTATTTCAGGTCTCTGAGATGCTTCTATATATTGTACTTAGTTTTTTGTTCTCTAATAATCCCTTTACCTTCCTTTTATTCTGTTAACATGGTTAAAAGTGAACAAAATATATAGAAAAAAATCTGTTTTATTGGCGCTGAGCACCATTGACATTAATAATGTTATGTTGCCTTTTTTCATGGATGAAACAAAACAAAATAATAAAGCATCTGTTTCTATACAGGCAGCTTGTGACAAAGTACCTGATGTAAGGTACAAGTGCTAGACTGAAAATGAGAAGAGATCAACTATTTTTATTCATTTCAACAGCAATGATGAGTTCAGCTTACCAGTATAGTGGTACATTCATCTATAATAATACTTTTAATGCTTTAAATAGTAACACCTACCTTGTAACACCACTCCATATCATAAATTGCTGTAAAAAGTTTAACTCCGCATTCCAGTGAAATAAAATTCAGCAGCGCTGGAGTTAAAATGACAGGAAACTAAAAACTGCTGCAGTCTGAAGCCATTCTAATTGTTTAGAGGCGTCCAATCCTGGTCATGGAGAGCCACCATCATGCATGCTTCAGTTTGATCCATTATATCTGATTCAATGACTGAATTGCCTTGTCAGCATTTCCTTAAGTTCTGCAAAAGCCTGGTAACCATCCGTAGATTTAAATCAGGTGAGTCGAATCAGAGAAACCTGCAGGATAGAGGCCCTCCAGGATTAGACACCATAGAGCATAAAGTTTGGGTATATCAATAAACTTTCTGCAATAATTTGTCAGATTATTCAAGTACTATAGCTACAGACCCAGTTATGTCCATTTTTAAGGACTTGGATCACTATTCAGATTGTGGTTCTTTTTTGAGGCTGAATGTGTCTAAAAGAGGAGGATAACTTGAATTTGGAACGCTAGTTTCAATTTGTTGTGGATTTTCTGTTTTCAACACATCCAGAGACAAACAGACAAAATACACACAGCCTCAAGAATGTCAGTAAATTTGTTCACACATTTTTAACTTATTAGGTCCTGACCAAATACCAGACACATTCTTGTTGTAATTCAATTATATTTTCCTGTCATAGACTGTTGAAGACATTCCACATATTTAAATTTATTGACATGAGAACTTTGGGGAAGCCATTTTTCATGTCTGCATTAGAGGATCAAGTTGGATACATTTTTAAATATAAAGGCTTTTCACTTTTTATCTTTTGTTTGTGTGTTTCTTTTAAATTAAATATGATATTCGTTGCATTTAATTCTCAATTACAGTATTTTAGTGAGCAGAATTGGCCCAGAAAGGCCTTTCAGGCGTTGTCGTGTTGTGTTACTGAGTCCATCTCGCTGAAGGCCACAGAACAGAATAGTTCTGGTTGTCCAGTTGGAGGCAGATAACTGGCGTGAGGCCAAGGAGTCGACTGTGTGAGCTGTTGTTGGGCCGGCGTCTTTCTGGCCTTGGGCTGCTTGTAGTGGCGTCTATGAACTGCTCCCATTGTTTCCTGCACAGACACAGGCCCACAGACACACAAATGCAACTGTCAGTCACGTGTGCTTGAGCACACAACACAGCAAGATGCATGGAAAGTCTCAATCATCTGGTGCTGGTTGTGTCCATAGTTAGGATAAAAAGTAGGAACGCCTTTTAATTTTAAGGTTTTAGGCGACAGAACTTTAAAATAGTAAAAATCTTATCATGGCAAACTAAAAGGCTGATGATAAATAATTAATACGACCCATTGCAAATAAAAAAATATTCAAATAAAAAAGGTGGGGTGTTTGGTGACTGATTAGAGTGGAACATCATAAACAAAATCCATGACAGTTTCAGGATTTTATGTTGATTATATAATCAAACGATGTGGAAAAATCCTGCAAAATGAGATGTTAAGAATTACCTTCTGATTTCTGGTGTTTTTTTTTTTTTTAATCTTAACAGAAGTTATTTGCATTTTTAATTGACAAAATAGACAATTAGATCAATAGATGAAAACCGTAAATGTTGCAACATGCACTGCTGCAGACTCAAAAGTCATCAGTTTGAAATTACATGGTTTTTCTAAGAGAGATCATATCTCTGTGGAAATGATGCACGTTTCACTAGAAATGCTACAGCTAGCTTTATTTGTTCTTTTTTTTTTAACCCATAGAGTTTCACTTATGAGTGTTATGCCAAACTGACTAATATACTGTAAAGGTTTACAAAAAACATTTGTATGAACCGTTAAACAATCTTAGAGACTGAACTTGTTTTAAAGCAGCAGAAAATCGTTTAGGACGTGGCCCTGTTCTGACCAGCTGTTAGCTTGTGAATCTGATCAGGATAAAACTCTCCATCCACCCCCTCCATAAACTAGGTTCACTCATAAACCTGTCCACAACAGGTACCTAACCACCCTGTAAAATATCCGAACTATCTTCAAAGTGTTGCTTTAATCCTTTTTATTGAACCCATTGGCTGCAGGCCTCTCTGTTGCATTCTGTGATCTAACCTGAGATCTCATGTTGACAAACATACAAATAACACACTACTGCTCGACCCACAGAAACACTCTCACTGTCCTCTATTTTCACAGGGCTCTGCAACCACCCGGTGTTTGATCCACTCTCAGGACGTGGGCAGGCAGAGAGGTGTAATTTTCACCCTATCTTTCTGAATTAGGACTCCCTTTCTGTTTCTAGCACACATGCACAGACACACACACACACACACACACACACACACACACACACACACACACACGCACACGCACAGACACACACATGCACAGACACACACAGCTGAATTCTTGGGTAATTTTGGTCACTTTTCACCTTTGGCAAACCAGTGCTGTACAAATGACAGACAGAGAGCAGGTCTTGCAGCTGTGTTTCTGAGACCTAACCCTCCACCCCCTGAGAAATACACACTGTGCTCACACACACACACACACACATATGGACACACACTTGTTCACATACCACCTACTGGCAGTGAGAAAAGAAGACTGTGCTTACCTCACCATTTTATTCTGTGACAGAATGTGTGTGTGTGTGTGTGTGTGTGTGTGTGTGTGTGTGTGTGTGTGTGTGTGTGTGTGTGTGTGTGTGTGTGTGTGTGTGTGTGTGTGTGTGTGTGTGTGTGTGTGTGTGTGTGTGTGTGTGTGTGTGTGTGTGTGTGTGGTTGATTGTCTCTTTCTCCTTTATCTCATTCTCCCCATGCCTCTTTCCCCTTCTCCTGTCCTCCTCCTCTCAGATCCTTCTTCCTCACCATGATTTCACAGACCTCCACTTACTCCATTGTTGCAGAGAAACAAAAAAAAAGACGAGAAAAGGGAAACACAATCGCCTTGTCCTCTCTCTCATCTTAATAAGCAGCTCCAAGTTTGATAATTACACGTTCAGCGCGCCGCATGAGTTTCTATGCAGTGTTCACATCAGGGAGAGAGCCATTGACTCCGCTGTTGAGGGGAGCAACTATTAGGGATGACTGACAACTGTCCCCCTCCCCCTTCGTTCCTGGGAGGCTATAAAAAATATATATATATATAAAAAAGAACAGATCCGATCAATTCTGTCTCCTTGCTAGGGAGTGTGTCCCTGAACGCCATTGTGTAACCATGAGAGCAGCCAGCAGACCACATACGTTGCAAGGCCCATAATCCATTCCATAACCTAACGCCATGTGCTGCCGATTAATGGGGGTTTCTGTGGAGCGAACGCCGAGGAGACGGCCAGGCTGAGGGTTTTCTTCTGTGGCGGAAGCAAATCTGTTTGGGATTAACGGAGTAACTGGTGTGGCTGACACTGAGACATCCAACAAGCTGGGCTGAAGAGAAGAGAAAGGAAAGAGCGAGAGAAAAGAGGAAGAAGTGCAGCGAGTGTGATGACAGGGAGTTGATTGTGTTTTGGCAGGGGTCCGGTTGTTGCCAGTGTTTTGAGTCTGTAGCTGTTTATTGTCCTGGGAATCCTCTCGCTGTACATCTTCACTTCCTATAAAATATACCTCTAACTTCTCATTTTAAATTTCTGTTTACTTGTAAATTAAATTTACCAGCAGGTTTGTTTTTTTTTTTTTGGGGGGGGGGGGGGGGGGGTTCATCTTATCTAAGATCAATGAAAATAGAAAGACACTGCTCTCCTTCTGTCTCCAGACTGTTTGAAGCAGAGACACACCTTATCTGTCTCCTGCACACACAGAGGCCTTCTTTTGTGGACCAGTGGTTCACTCAGCCATTATGATGGCAATCTTGATGATTAAAGACCCGTGGAACAAACTACCTGTTGCCATGAAGTCATGTCTCGTCTAGGGCAACTGCAGTGATTAAGATTTAAGGCCACTGGAGCCGCTGGTGGAAAAATATCAATTAGTTGTTGGCTATAAAGAAAGCTGCTTGTGTTGTGGAGGTTAAGCTTGGGCTCTTGCTGATCATTAAGAAGCACATGTAGGTGCAAATGTTGACTCTTTTTAATTGAAAGTGTATGAGAAACATGTGTTTATTGAAACCACCTCTTGTGTTAAACCAATTATCCCTCTTGGACTAAAAGGATCAGCCCTTCTGTTCTTGGCTCTTGGTGAAACGGTACACGTCTGGGTTTGGATTTCACAGAAAATGGTCAAACTAATCTAACCACGAAGCATAACTATGAATTGTGAGAGTTGCGGTGCAATTTATTGATGGCAGTAGTTATAAACTGGCAAGGGAGGTAGTCACAGAGTGGGTGAAGTATGCAAATCTACGTGATGGCGTAGATTTGCTCTTGACAATGTGGTGAATGGGGGGGCTGGGAGGGTTTGAGCGCGTGCCAAAAGAGGAAGTGAAGAATACAATGAGCCGCTTAGATCGACTGGCCCAAGGGCATGTGCCGTAGGTGGCTCAGCACACACCTCTGTCCAGGGGGAGGGGGCGCGTCTGGGAGCATGGACCGCAGATTGCATCCCCGAGTGAGGGGCTCGCGCCAGTCGATCCAGACATCAGACATGCCTCCTTCCTCTGGACATAGCTCCGCACACAGCAGTCCGCTGAACTGCACGTATTATTTTGGGGGATGCAGCGCTATTTCTGCACCCTTGGATCGAGTTATTGGAGGGGACACGTCACCTCTATCCATTCTAAATCCACGCCCATGCTAACCAATAGTTCTGTTGTTACCTCGCCTCGCCTTCCTTCGCTTATCTGGGTCCGGGTCGCGGGGGCAGCATCCCAAGTTGGGCATCCCAGGCCATCCTCTCCCCAGCCAGGTCCACCAGCTCCTCAGCTGGGACGCCCAGGCGTTCCCAGGCCAGCCTGAAGATGTATTTCCTCCAGCTTGTCCTGGGTCGACCTGGAGGCCTCCTGCTGGCAGGACATGTCCAAAACACCTCCTGAGGGAGGCGTCCAGGAGGCAGCCTTACCAGATGCCTGAACCACCTCAACTGGCTCCTTTCGATATGGAGGAGCAGCGACTCTACTCCGAGTCTCTCCCGGATGTCCGAGCTTCTTACCCTATCCCTAAGGCTGAGCCCGGCCACCCTGCACAGGAAACTCATTTCAGCCGCTTGTATCCGCGATCTCGTTCTGTCATTACCCAAAGCTCATGACCATAGGTGAGAATTGGGACGTAGATCGACCGGTAAATCGAGAGCCTTGCTTTCTGGCTCAGCTCCCTCTTCACCACAACTGATCGGTTCAGCGTCCGCATCACTGCAGACGCTGCCCCAATCCGCCTGTCGATCTCTCGCTCCCTCCTTCCCTCACTCGTGAACAAGACCCCGAGATATTTAAACTCCTCCACCTGGGGTAGGACCTCTCTCCCAACCTGGAGTTGGCAATCCACCTTTTTCTGGTCAAGAACCATGGCCTCAGACTTGGAGGTGCTGATCCTCATCCCAACCGCTTCACACTCGGCTGCCAACCTCCCCAGCAAGAGCTGTAGGTCAGAGCCTGATGAAGCTAGGAGGACCACATCATCTGCAAAAAGCAGAGACGAGATTCTCCTGTCACCAAACTCAACACCCTCCACACCACGGCTGGCCTAGAAATCATGTGCATAAAAATTATGAACAGGACCGGTGACAAAGGGCAGCCCTGGCGGAGTCCAACCCTCACTGGGAACAGGTCCGACTTACTGCCGGCTATGAGGACCAGACTCACACTCCTCTGGTACAGGGACTGAACGGCCCTTAACAAAAGACCATCAACCCCATACTCCTGGAGCGCCCCCCACAGGGTGTCCCTGGGGACACGGTCATAAGCCTTCTCCAAATCCACAAAACACATGTGGATTGGTTGGACAAACTCCCATGACCCCTCCATCACCCTAGCGAGGGTAAAGAGCTGGTCCACAGTTCCACGACCAGGACGAAAACCACATTGCTCCTCTTCTATCTGAGGTTCAAACATCGACCGGACCCTCCTCTCCAGTACCCTGGAGTAGACCTTTAGGGAGGCTGAGGAGTGTGATCCCCCTATAGTTGGAACACACCCTCTGGTCCCCCTTCATAAAAATGGGAACCACCACCCCAGTCTGCAACTCCACAGGAACTGCCCCCGATGACCACGCAATGTTGTTACCACTAACATAAAAAAGAATTTAGACAACAAAACCAGCTCCCCCTAGTGGATGGTTCCATTATGAGTTTTTGGTGTATTTATAAATGACCTGAGGCTTTTATTAGAGTATCTCATCTTTGCTGTCATATTACAGAAAAGTATTTTGAAAAGGCCTAGAGATGCAAAGGTTAAGCTGCAGAACCTGAGTGTTCTGGATCTGTAGCATCTCTCTGAGCTTAACAGTGATGGTGGAAAAACTAGACCTTAACCACAACCATAGACCACAGTACCACACAAACTGGGAGCAGGCTGGTGTAAAATTAAAAAAAAAGGTTTGCTAACAGATCATCTCAAAGCAGTACTACTTTCATGTGTTGTTTAATCCAGTAGTACTACTGAGGACCTAGAACTTTCCCTGTTTCAACACACCTGATTTAAATTCATATGTGAAAAGGCTTCTGGTGATCTTGACTACAAGATGATGATCATGTGTTCAAGCAGCAAAACCTCATGCAAGACAGTGTGGGGGGGGCACTGGTTTCATCTACTGGTTGCAAATATTGTTTTTTCAACTCATCCATCTATCCATCCATTTTCTTCACTGCTTCATCCTCCACAGGGTTGCGGGGAGCTGGTGCCTATCTCCAGCAGTCATTGGGTGAAAGTTGGGGTGCGCCCTGGACAGGTCAACAGTCCACCACAAGAACACACTGAGTTGGACCTGCAGCCTTCTTTCTGCAAGTGCTCCACCATGCAGCTCCAGTTTAATTTCATTATATAGTTTACTATGAATAACAAATTAAATGTGTTTTGCATGTGAATTAGCACAAATTCAACATGTGGTCAAAAACACAACTCAGGTAATGGTAGCATCTTTCTGTGTTTGTGCTATAAATGCAGACTCTTCTGTGCATCATCCTGTGGGATAAGTTGTGTTTAAACCACCCTCTCTTTCCCTCTCTAACCACAGTTTACCTTAGTATCTACCTGAGCAGTGTTGCCACAGTTACTTTGAAAAAGTAATCCAACTACTGATTACTGATTACTCCCTTAAAAAGTAACTTAGTTACTTTACAGACTACTTGACTTTAAAAGTAACTAAGTTAGATTACTAGTTACTTTTTTAGTTACTTTATTAGTGACATTCAGCTGCCGATGACTCCTCCCCTGCCTCGACATTAAAATAACCTCCAGTTTGACTAAAACACAGAAGTGAATTTTAACAGCAAGTCAACATAATGGATCTCCTGATATTAAAGTTGAACTTCCAAACTATTTCCTGAAAAAAATACTTGGTTTTATGAAATATAAATAAAGAGTCTTTCTTGACCTGACATTTAACACTTTTATGGCAAAACTACCTTTTATAAAATAACTTATTTATTACTGTAACTATTAAATTACTTTTAACATGTTTTATTAACATCAGAACATTTGAATGAACATTAGAACAAACCTTAATGTTCTCATCTTTATCTGACACAAACTCTAAATCCTGACTGATTTATTCCAGATAGAAAACGATCATCTCTCTCCTCCATAGTTGTTTGTGTTGCTGCAGCTGGTTTTTACAGGATTTACCTGAAATCCAGGTCAACCCTAACCCTACCTGACCCCCTTTTTCTAAATATACTTTTTGGAAAAAATTTTGTTTGACAACTAAATCTCATCTTTTAGAAAGATTTATTTAATTATTTTAACAAATAAAAAAAAATTGAATTTAAAGTAAAGTAAAATTCACAACTATGACTAAAATTAATAATCTAGCTCCTGTCATCAGCTGTTCTTTAGACTCACCCGTTAGTTCCTTAAAACCGGAGGGTTTTAGGACCATGAGGAGCTAACATCAGCTCTTGTTTCTGCTGCTGCTTTGTTTACGGACTGCTGCGTTTGTCTAAGGATGCATCAAAACGTCTCTTTAGTTGCTGGTGAAGGTTCTCAGTCATCCAGGTCATGATGATAATCCAAAAAAGGGCTGGCGCTGCTTCAGTCCAGCTGTTTGGAGCTTCGGCTACATTCAGGCTGCTAATGCTAGTCTGCTCGGCTGTCAGACAGACAGTCAGCTGTTCCTGCTCGTCGGTTCTCCGTTTGTTCTCAGTCTCACACTCCTTAACAAAGTCTAGACCCCGAAGATAAAACAAAGCTGTTGTATCAGAGGAGTTTACAAAAATAATGCCCGGATATTCAGGTAAATACTAAGGTATCACAGGTCACGTGACTCCTCCTCCAGCTGGAGCGACTCCTCAGCTGTGCACATGTTGAAAACGTGACTCCACCTCATGCTGGGAACGTGACACAACGCCGCTCACAGAAATGCAGGAAGAAAATAAATATTTTAAGGAAACGGACAAAGATAGTAACGCAAAGTAACGCACAGTGGCTCGAAAAAAATAACTTTAATCAGATTACTGGATTGGAAATAGTAACGCGTTAGATTACTCGTTATTGAAAAATGACGTAATTTTAGAGTAACGCGTTACAAAGTAGCGCGTTACTGGCAACACTGTACCTGAGTGACAAACTTTGGTGTGTGAGAACACATGATGGATGGGACTGGATGTCTAGCTACAACCGCTCAGCCACACTTGATCAAAATCAGATGGAAATCAGAGAAACTGTGGCTCTTGGAACACGTTTCTTTAAAGACCAACACAAAGAATTTGTAGCAGTGTGATTCATATGCATGCAAGTTGGATATAACACAACACGCTCACCCTGTCCTCCTTCAAGGTGTTATTTTTGGCTTTAGTAGGACATATGTCATTGGGGAGTGCGTTGAGTGCCTGGTTAATTAGAGCTACCTCAAAGCAGGCGTAAAAACGAAGCTGATATTTATTAGGCTGCAGTTTGTCATTAGCGCATTTCACAGCCGTAAAACTAACTTTGCATGAGACTCAATAACCATCCATGTAAGTATCTATGCACGAGGTTTTTAGCTTCAAATTATAAATACTTTGTTTCTTGCGTTTATTATTCTTATGGAAAATACATCCCTCTCTGCGTCCTATTTATTTGTTGTAATCCTACAGAGCTGTGTTTGTGCTGCTTGCTGCTCTTTAAACAGCACAGAAACAACACAGTTACTCACCAGAACCATACGTTAATGTGCTGTAATTTATGTTGGCAATTTTAAGGTGGTTATGTTAAAGCATGACTTCTTAATTTTGCACTGAAAGCTAATAAATCCCACAGGCGGCGGGGGTTAGTGTTACAGCACTTGAGGAAAGTCAGTTGTACTCTGTAGGTGTTGATGGATGTTAAATGTGTGTTGAAATTATATATTCCCCTACGTGTGCTCTTTTTTTTTTAAGGGAGAGGTTAGCCACAGATTTTCAAAAGTTTTCTTTTTATTATTTAAGATTTGTGCACAACAGGGGGTTAAAGAAGACAACGGTAGCCAAGAATCAGAATATTCAGGCGTTAGAAATGTCTCATATGTGTCAATCCATCCATCCGTCCACTGGGACCAGGATCTTAATTTTTAAACACAAAAATTTGCAAGTGATCCCAAACTTAGTGGTGTCATGATGTGTGCCCCTTTCAGTTCAATTGTCCCTCAGTCACTCTGCACACCTGCTCCTCATTCAGCCAATCAGCAGCTCCCCATCCCATTGATCACCTGCCTCACTGTTATGGTTCATTCAGACCCTGTCAGGTCATTCCTGCCTCCTTCCTCCTTATTTTGGATCCTCTAACCAAAACATGACAGGTTGGTGTCGATCATCTCCATTTGTTGCGAAGTCATCCTAAAATAAAACTTAATATTTTTGCACTGTATATTATTTAAAGACTGCAAAGCTCATTTCCCTGACATAACAAGTTTTTTTTTTTTTTTTAGATAACTAGATAGCATAGTGAAACTGAACAGTTAGTTTAAAGAAAACCCCAAAGCTAGCAGTATGGTCATTCTTATGAGTTCTTTCATAATGAAAAAAAAAGGTTTCTCCAGTAAATACATTATAAATAGTTCTTTTGCTAATAAAATATTATTGCAATACATAGATTATTGATATGATATTTAAAAATGGGGCGGCACTAGCTCAGTTGGGAGAGTGGCCGGTCTGGTAACCAGAGGGTCACCGGTTCGATCCCCAGCTCTGGCTGGGTTAGATTGTCATTGTGTCCTTGGGCAAGACACTTCACCCACCTTGCCTGTGTGAATGTGAGTGTGACTGTGTGTGAATGTTGGTGGTGGTCAGAAGGGCTGATGGCGCAGAATGGCAGCCTCGCCTCTGTCAGTCTGCCCCAGGGCAGCTGTGGCTACAGACGTCTGTCATAGTTTACCACCACCGGTGAGAATGACTGTGTGAATGAATAATGCAACTCTGTAAAGCGTCTTTGAGTGACCTGAAAAGCACTATATAAAACTGATGCATTATTATTATTATTATTATTAAAAATGAAGATTATTTCAGCACTATTTTGTAATTTTAAAAAAGTAAAGCCTATTTTTACAGAGAAACTCAAATGTGCCATTTTATTTGAAACCCTCCAGTATGTTATTGACGTTTCTTGTGACACAAAAACCTCCTTGTCACCCGTTTGTCTTTCTCCTGTGAACTAACAAAGCTATTGTTTATCAGTGTGTGAAGTATTTTGGCCACTTCACACCGGTCTTTCACATCCATCCCAACCTGTTTGTTCAGGAGAGGAGAGAGCTGTACTTTTCTGTAAGCCACTCACATTTTTCCAGTGAACAGACTCTGTGATTGTCCAAGTTACACAAAAGATTCATTATTTAAAATTTCACACAAAGACAGATTCATCTATATGTCTTGGATTTTTTTTTATGTGATGATTTTTTCTTCAGTCAATTAGAAATAAATATGCAATCTAAGTTTGTTACATCATCAGAAATGTATCTCTGCCAGGAATACCATTAATTACAGGCAGAGTTGTAAAAGGTACAAAGACTATCAGGCAAAATTACAGTTAGTCTAATTACATTTTCCTCAACTACAAGTAAAGTTCCTACAGTAAAAATCTACGCAATTAAAAGCACAAAGTAACATTAAAAATTTACACTGAGTAGAAGCTTCTTAGTTACTTTTAACCACAATAAGGAGGCGGGTCTCTCCAGTGCATGAAGAACAAGAGGGAACATTTTTACTAAATATTTGTCTTTAATTAAGACAGTTTCAAAAATGGGTGTAATATTTTTGAGTATTGTTCATTTTTGTGGCTGTTTCTAGAGTTCTCACTTCATTTACCACCATTAAAAAACAGCTGATGTGTGACTGACTTACCGTAAATCAGAGTTCTGACCTAAACAGGCTGAAGTTACTGAGGAGTTAGACTATTTCTAAGTTGGTAAAGATACATTTTTCTGCAACAGCAGGTTCTGTCTGCTGATTTATCCGTAGATGTCTGTTTGGATCAGTCAGGCCAGAGTGTGTGCATGTCTTAGTTAGCTTATAGCTTGCAGCTAAATGTTAGAGTTAACCAACATTAGCAGTCGTATTAAGATGTCTTATTAAACTTTGTCAACTTTATCTAAAAGTACAAACCAAAGAGTATTTTTAACTACTCTCCACCTGCTGAACAGGTGTTTAGTTTGTCTGAGCTAACAGGCTAACTGCATTAATGCTTTATTTTAACCTGGAGCCACCGTGGTCCCTTAAAAGTTCACTTCACTTAAAAAAAAAATTCATCCGAGTTCAGGGTGAGACGTTTTTACTGTCAACCTCTGTTGGATGAATACGGAAGCTGAGAGAGGACATACTTAGAATAATTTTTTCATGACTTTATCTTGAGATAGCAAATTGTTTATCCCATAATCTCAACATAACGAAGCTTGTTTTCTCATTATATATACTATTTAGCCTGTTTTTCTCCTTATAACAAGTTTTTATCTCAGTTGTTTTTCGATAATGAAACTTGCTTTCTTGTTATAATGAGTCATTTATCTCGTTGTCTCGAGGTAACCAAACTTGGTTTATTTAAAATAATGAGATTAATATCTCCTTTTCTCAAGAAAACTAGCTCCGTTATCTAGATAATGGGCCAATAGATTGACTTACTCTATTGATACATACTGCAAACTCAGTTACACATACATTATTGTTTTAAATTGTCTGTGTCTTGACAGTCAGTACTTATAAAACCACAATGTGTTTCTCAAGATTACGAAATAAAAAGACAATGTTCTTGAGATAACGAAATACAAATAGTGTTAACAGACTTTCTCTGCTTCTGTAGATGAACGTCTTCATGCAGTACATTATATTATATCAATGGATCCACTTTATTAACAAGTCGACATGCAGACAAAGTGGCACACTGGGTAGGTTCTCACAAAGAAGCTCCTCTTTCGCTACTCGTCATCACTTCTAGCCAGATCACACCGAGTGACTGGGAAGAAACGGACTCAGTCACTCATAGCATTTATAGCGTGTGATTTTTCTCCTAATAATTTGTCTACTTATCAGAAAGAAATTACAGAAATCAAAACTAAAGAAATACAGGAGGGATTGGATTCCAAAAATACAAAAAAAACTTAATCTGGTTTATCCCAGGATGACGGGACAGAGCTCTGACACACAGCTAACTGACAGGTCTCAGACCAGTTCAACCACATAACAGGCTAAATTACTTAGATGTGAAACTAAAAACTCACATTTAAATACTTTGGTTCCTTTCCAGCACGTTCACAAGGCTTTATTTGATGATGGCACGGAGAGCACGCGAGCAGGTGGATGAAGAGAGCTAACGCCACGCTAAGCTGTCACAGTGGTGCGTCTGTTAAATCCAGCCTTCTCTGGTGGAAGTTTGTAAAATCTACCAGGTGAAAAATGAGGTGGGTGTTGGCGGCAATCCTCAAATCTCCGTCAGCGTGGCTCTGCACAAAATCAAATCTCTGAGCGTCCACAGACCACAGCAACTCAAGCAGCGTCGGTTCTCTGAGGAGGCACACAGTTCCATGACCTTTGCGGTGTTTGCTCTTCAGAAAATTACCCGCAGCATGTAATTCCAGTAAGTACATGCACATACAATCCTGCAAATGTTGAGGTGGGGAGATCTTTAATTCAACTCTTTAATCCACCAGAGTTAAAGCTGTGTGTGGAGCTTTGAACCTCTACGGTATTGTGTTTTAGTTTCACTCTTCATAAATGACTCCAGCTGGTTGTTATCTCATTAAAAATATAAATTAATTGGCCTGACACTGATATAGCTCTGTGAGTGTTGCCTTTATGTGATGATAGCATTAGCTAGCTAGTTCCTGGACAGCTACTTCCATGCTAATGCAGCAGGTCTGGTTATAATGTCACAGAATTAGTTAAAATGTTTTGCATTCTACTCCTTGTGATCATATAAAATATTAAATGATCACAACACAAGTTTAACACAAAGTTTAAGGAGTTTTAATGAAGCAATTTAAGCGTCCTTGCGAGGCTCTATTTTCTCTGGCTCATGCAGCGATTGTTACAGTACTTTAAATGATTGTTATAGTACTAATTGACTTAGAAATAAGTATTTTCCGCCGTTCATGCATGCGTAAATGTGATTATGCTGAGAGCAGCATGATCACTCACTGAAATTAAACATAGCTGCACTATTTAAAATTACCTCTCTCTGTCTCTGAACCACCATCCAACGCTCCTTGCTTTTTTTCTCTCTTCCAGCTTTATTCTATACCTCCTATAGCTCATGTAATTTGACATTAATTAACTGGTGATGGCCACATTCTTAACAGCAGAAGCATTTAGGGGATGGGAACAATGCTGTGTGCTGGACACTGAATCTAACCCTATTTTCCCCCTTGGTTTGACAGCTGCCTGCTTGATTTTTCTACCAACTTTGCACCTCATTAGACTTTCAACAATAGGAGAACTAACAGATTTGAATCACCAAATGAAACAGAACTGAGGGTAAGGGCTTTGCAAGTTTTATTACTGGCCCAATCATAAAATCTTTTGATAGCAAGAAATAGAAGATGCAAATAATCAGTGAATTGTCACTTAAATTCTGAATGGCATTGTGTGTCTTTAGGGTTTTAATTTGTCAGACAACATGTTTATATGCTTTAAAGACAGTTTAAAATACAGATTAATTGTCAGGGACTTCCAAAACAATGTGTACATCCATCCATCCTGGTGGTTTCTTCCACTTATCCAAGGCTGCAGTGGTAAGATCCGGTTCATACGGGAGGAGTTTCTAATTGTCGGCTGATTTCAAATCATAAGAGACCTCACGGCAATAAAAAATCATGGATGTTGACCATTCTGGTCCTATACAGAGTGTGGTGTGAAGACAACACATCACACGAATTGATTTCACACAAACATTCCCAGGTTAGACGTGAAATCTGAGAACTTCTCGAATTCAAACATGACTTCAATAAATAAACATGACGGTTTTTATTCATGTTATAAACAACAAGTTCCATTGTTTTCCACTGCTTACCCAAGATCAGGTTGTAGAGGGAACAAGTCCAGGAGGGAGACCCTGACATTCATCTCCCCATCAAGACTCTCCAGCTCCTCTCGGGGGGGTTCCAAGGTGTTCCCATAGAGCAGTGGTTCCCAAAGTTGGGGTTGTGACCCCACTGTGGGTCCTGAAACAACAAATGGGGGTCCTGGGATGTTCTCCAGAACTAAAAGTGGATTTAAAATCCTTGCTAATACCATATATTTGTCCTTATAAACTGTTACAAACAGATGATAGTTGCAGATGTTTGTGTTGTCATTTTATCCTTGTTTAATTCATTTCTTAGCAGTGTTTGACTATTTTGCCAGTGATGGCTGGGGTCACGGGTCTCTGCCACTGTCATTTTGTGGGTCAGAAGCCAAAAAGTTTGGGAACCACTGCCATAGAGAACAATCACCTCAGCAAGAACTACAGTAGGTCTATGACATTCTTATAGGTCTCAGGAAAACATCCTGACTTCAGGTCAAATGGCCTCAGATGTCAGACGTCAGATGAAAAACTACCAGGTATCAGAAAAACGTCATGTATCAGGAACAAACAAATGTGTAAAAAAAACATTGGGTATCAGGAAAATCAACCTGGAAATATCCCTTTAAAATAGGTTTCCCACTCAAAAAATGATGCTTTTTCAATCAACTGAAGCTTTTCAAGCCATTTGGTCTGAAATATGAGGACATTTTCCTGAAATTTAAGGATGTATTAACATAGGGGCCATACCCAGGGTCTCCTCCAGGATCTTCCTCCAGAGGAAGGCGATCAGGATCTCTGTCAGATGCCTGAACCACCTCACTCCTTTTGAAGAAGAGGAGCTGCAGCTCTACTAACTTCCCCTGAGTGATGAAGCTCCTCTGAGTCTGATACCAGCCTCCCTATGAAGGAATCTCAGTTCAGCCGCCTGTATTTACATGCAAGTACTGACTATTTGCAGGTCACCACTGATGATTCCCTAAATTTTTAACTGCTCATCAAATAATCTGATTTCAGTCGAAAACCCCTAATAAAACTCTGCAGGATCTTTAATCAACGCTGCATTTGCTTTATTTGATTCTTGTGGAGTTTTCATCAAACTCCAGATTTCTTACATTTATTCCAGCTCTCAGTCAGTTGCAGTGATCTTGCACAACTCCCTTCAGCTCTGATTAATTTGATTAATTGATAAGAAGTTCACCAAAGGATTTAATCAATTTCAAGATGTAAGATAATAAAAACATATCCAAGCTAATAAGCAGCAAAGACACACGTTGGTTTGTTTTGGCTCCAGGGTTTTATTCCATTCTGTGAAGCAGGTTTGCAGGCTACTGGTGTGGAGCTGCTTTCTTTTTTACTTGACTGTGGCTCGGTGCAAGAAAGAGGGGGGTGGCTTTCTGTAATCACAAAGCAGACATACAGCCTGAGAAAAAAATTAAAAAGGGGAAAAAATGTTGGCAACTGTTTTTGTGTTGAACATTAAAAACTGAGCAAGAGAGGGGGAGGAGGAGGGAACGGTTGGGAAGGAGGCAGGGGGAGACATTTCTGACCACAACTCATAAACCGCACTTTATTTAGACTGGCGTGCACCCATTATTTGTTCACAGGGGCTTTCAGTCAGTCTGAGGAAAATATGTTCCAGCATCTGGGGAGAGGAGGGGGGGAGGTAGGAGGGAAAATGGGGTGGGGTAGGGGGGTGATGGAGAAGAAAGAGAGAGGAGGTGGGATGAACTCTTGCCAGGTGTCGGCCGTTGCCATGGCATTCCATCAGGCGACTCCATCGCGGGCTCATCAGTGACTGAATGCCAATGGGAGGGCGTTTTCACTGTGGAGAAACTGAAAGTGGCTCTAAAGCACTGGTCTCGAACCAGTTTCCCACCCAGCCATCCCACCTGAGGGGGATGTATGGAATGTGAGCAGTTAGTGTGATGGATGATTGGCAGGGAGGGTCTATAAACGGCAGAATGGGGCTCTCGCTGCCGCCGTTTCTCCGTTAAGTCAAATCAAGGTTTCTGTCACAGTTGGAAACAGGGTCTTGATCATTCCTTTTAGTGAGCTGAGTGATGTGAGTTTTTCATGCAGTTCTTGGATATCATTTCCACTCCCTCAAATATCAGTCACGTTTCATCCCAGCCACTCTGGTGCAGCCGTGGCATGAATGTCTTGTGCTCTGCGCTACCCACGAAGCCCTGTTTCCGTCTCGGTGAACATTAAGCAGCATTGTTGGAAATGCCACCATCATCAGCATACACACAACAGCTCTGCCGCCTATATTCCTGCTTGACTGTACATATGCATCGACTGAATGGGGCCTCGCTCGCTGCAACTCTTAGCAACTGTTGCTATGTGTAACATCATTGAACTGCACCTCTCGCTGGCTCTTCAAACGTGAATGACTAATCCATGGCGGAGCACGCTGAAAGCTCTTCGGAAGGCCCCTGGAGCCGCTCGACGCCCCCCGTGACCCTCTCCTGGATGTTTCCTCATTACTTTATAATGTATTCACGCTTATGCTTCCATGGTGCTCGGCCTGGCCTCGTAATGGGAGGAAGCAGTGAGCTGTTCCAATTTGCTCTTCATTTTATTAACAAAAAAATCTGAAAAATAAAAAAAAGCAACAACCCCGGCTTCTGGTGGTGTCTTGCCAAAGCTCTCCAGCAGGCTCCACCGTGCACTGCCGGCAAATTTCCTACAATGTGACGACAGGATAGAGTCTCTCAGCATCAGTGGGGTACCTCCGCTGGCCCCCTTGGAGATGCTGTCATTATGCATGTTTGCAATCATGGAAGCTGAATACCTTGGCTGGAAGCGAGGGAGAGGACCGACGGAGGCAGAGGGAGAAGAGGGGAGGGGGGGGGGAGAGAAATTGCGAGAGGGAGAATGTTTCGGCTCCTCGACCGTGTTTTGAGCTCTCTGAAAATGCATGTGCTATCATGGCTGTGTTGTGTTTACCGCAGCGGGAGGCAAACACAGAGTCACAGAGGAGAGGCGCGGAAATGCCAGACACAGTAAAATGAGCAAAATACATACATTAGGACTCTCTGTATTCACTGCACACAAGCAGAGAAGAGGGGAGAAAACTCATTTCAATATAAATGGAAGACAAGCGGGGAGTGTGTCTCTTTCATATCAGCTTTTGAACATCTTTTTTTAAATACTCGCCTCATGTAAATATCCAGCCGAAGCTCAGAGACGAGTTTTGCTGGGAAGTCAGGATGTCAATAATTTTCTTCCTGTTGCTACGGCGACTCTCTCTCTCTCTCTCTCTCTCTGAGGCCCCGCTTCCCTCCCCCATGGTCACCGTGCTTTCAGTCAAAGAAGGCTTTCTCTTTCCAGTCCTCGCTCTTGTGCAATCAGACACTCAGGAACATCTCTGCATCAGGCTGCAACGAGGACCAGGAGACCCCAACATCTGGGGGCTGTGTTGATTTCCTCAGAGAGCTCAACAAAGGTAGCTACCCATGTTAGCCAGACTTCAGCTGCCTGATATCACATCGCCCCCCCCCTTAAACCCCTCGCGCCAAAAACTTAGCCTGTAGCCACATCAAAAGAAAATCGCTAATGTGAAGACAAGTTGCAGGGAAAGCGTTGCAAATACTAAACATTTCAGTCTGTCAGCACCTTGTTAGGAGAGGAAATCTGTGACACAAATAGCTGTTGTGTGGCTGCCTCAAAACGATCCCTTTCAGCCTCCGTTGTCACCTTTCCGACAGGCACCGCTGCGCCAGATATCATCTAACATGTCGGGCACTCGCAGGTTCAGATGATAGTAGGCTGTTCAGCTCACACACACACACACACACACACACTGGGCCAGGCACAGACACCTTTCACCTCACATGCAGCTCTCACTGCAACAGGTTATAGCTGTCTGTGACTTTCATTTCTGCTTTGTCGGTCAAATTTAGTCAACTGATATGAAAACTGATCAACAATATTTCAACATTTAAGCCACTTGAATATTGTTTTGCCCTTTAGATTATTTTAAAAACACATTAAAAACATTATAAAAACACATGAAAACAGACTTTTTTCTTTTTTTTACAAAAGTGTTTTATTTAGTGTCAAACATAAAAAAAAAAACATTTGAATTATTCATTTGCATTATTTTCTGTATAGCGTTGCATTTGACAAAGGTTTCAATTTCCTTTTAAAACACTTTTTGTACAATTTAATATTCAAAGTACATCTATTTGCTCTCGTAACCACATGGTAATTTTCTCAAACATCCCAATTTCTCACATAAGGTAGAGACAACTTATTATTTTTTCCCAGATGTACATACATTTCTTTTAAAAATCTCATTTCCTTTAAACTAACAGTCCCAAGGCATATATTAGAAGCAGAATACCACCTTAAAAAGGCAGAAACTAAATAAATAGTGACCTTCAAAGGAGCAACTCCTTAATAAATCTTATTTAATCTTTAATTATTGCTGAACAACAGTATGAAATGTTATTAACAGCTTACTTAATATGGATTTAAATTAAAAAGTATAATCTGCAACTCAATCACACTTTTCTGCACAATGACTCATTTATTCACAATTTCTTATTTCCTGTGCATCATCTAATCAAGAATCAAACCAAATCTTTACAAAATTTTCACTTTGTGAGCACCTGAAACAATCCCTCTGGTGCATTTTTTTTTTTATCCTTCCCTGAATGTTTGACAATGACAACACAAAATGGCTTTATTATGCATGCAGAACACACACAGATTGTCAGCCGCAGATTGTCGCCTTTAACGTGGAAATTGGCCGAGCCTCAAGACTTCAGCTGATGTTTTCTAAGTGCACACATGCAGGCGATGGAGTTGCTGGCTGAGGGGGCTAAACAGGGAAAAGACAAAAATGACAGGGATTTCACCAGCGAATCCTTTTAGCAGGCCACTGACACATGAATGGGGGCAAAGAGAGAGAAAGGAGAGAACAGGGAGGGAGAGCGAGAAAAGAAAAAAAAGAGTAGACAACCAATTTGGGAGTAATGCAACTAAAAACTGACAAGTGTAATTTCATCCATCTGGGCCGATGTGTAAAAAGCGCTGCTCTGAACATTCCCCATGATTCCCCCTGATTGATCTTCCCCTGGTCTGAAACACCTATTATTAGCCACGAGCCTAATAGCACCAGGATGGCTCAGCGCTCTCCCAGGGGCCAATTCTCCGGTCATCTGCCCCTCACTCACCACAGCTGTGGAAACCAACCAGGGAGAGGGTGGAGAGACCAGGGGGAGGAGGAGGAGGAGATGGAGCTGCCAAGAGTGGATGGAGGCGTGCCTATCGGGTGAGGAAAGGGGTGAGGGAAGGGGGGGGGGAGAGGTGTGGGGTTAGGGTGGAGGGGGGAAAGGAGGCAAGGGGTGGAGTGGCTATGAAGAGGGAGATGGAAAAGCCTGTGAGAGTCAATGGAGAGCGGGGAAACAAGGAGACAAAAAGAGTTATTCACAAGCGTTATGTTCTGAAAAGAAAAAGAAAAATCTGGTTTTTGGAGATTTTTTTAAAATCAAACATCCCACAAAGCAGCTTGATTTCTATTAGATTTATGCTAAAAACTATAGACAAAATACACAAATATTTAAAAAATAATAATAATCAAGACTCACTGGATTTTAAGTTTTGAGTTGCTCAAATTTACTAAGGTGACCCTTAAATGATCTTTTAGAACATAAATGCAGTTTTACATTGTGAAAATTTAGAAAAAGGCATCTTCTGTGGGGAAAAAACACAACATTTTGATGGTTTTTGAACAAATAAATGACATTCTTTACAAAAGATTGCACATTAAAAACGCTTATTTAAATTTGCTTGCTTAGTTTATTTCAGATTTAACAAATATTCTCTTAAATCGAGTTCAAAATATTCACTGAAACGGTTTATTTTTGCTGTGAAAGTTTGCACCACGAGTGTGGAATTAAGCTCTCTTTTTAGAGCAGATTTTTTTGGATAAAGGTTAGAGGTCGTCTGTTAAACACCCCCCTTCATCCTCTTTGATTGAGAGAGCCCTCAGGTGAGGTGTAATGCATTTTAAAGGACAATGATGACAATAACTGTTCACCTTCACTTCACCAAAATGCACAAAGTCCTAAATAAAAAAAAGTCTCCTCTCCGATGTGACGGTTCAGGCCAAATTAAATTAAAAACTCAGAGATTTCAGTGAATTAATAACTGTGATATCATGAGCTGATCTGTGATCTGTGCTGGAGACCACTACAAGTTTAAATGATTGTGCAGGCCAAAGTGAGATTTTGGAAACTGATTTTTAAGAATGCATGTGTTTTATCTGTATATTTTGAATTATTAAGCATTTTTAAGTCTGTATTTTAGTGTGATTTTTAAATATTAACCCCAAATAGAACCTTTAATGTTTGACAGTGAATTACTGAAGTGAAATCAGTGATTTCACATTTAATTTTTATCAAAAATTCATGCTGAATTTTTATTTCTTTATTATAAACTAATTGAAACCCTATTAGTCATTTATTAAAGAGCAATGCTGTCAAATGTGCAGCTTGTTTTGCAAGATCGAGTTTATTTTGCAAGCTTTTGCTTAAAACGAGCATTTCTTTGAGACAACTTGTCAAGTTTTGGCACTTTTCCACTTGACAAATTCCCAGTTTGCCTCTGTCAGGCTGGAAGACATTTGAAAATGCATAGTTTGATCTTTAAATAACCGGCCTTGCCTTGACAAAAGTATACGTTTTACCCTTAAAACTGTACTCACTCAAACTTTCTGCGTACTTAAGAACAGACCAGCTCCAGGTCTGATCTCAGTCTCAGTTTCAGGTGAGTCCCTCAGCAGCAGACAGGTGCCCAGCGATCACCTGACCAACTCCTGAGAACAGCAGCAGCAGCAGAATGAGACGAGCTCTTCCTGCACGCAGCAGCGTTTCACCAGGTGTGACTCCTTTTCTCTTCGCCTTCCTTCCACTCCACTTCACACTGCGCTCTTAAATTTCAAGCTCTTCTACTTTGCAGGCTGGGATGTCCTTTGTGCGTGCAGCACTTCCTCTGGTGGGAAAACTTGTTTCTGTGTGTGTGTGTGTGTGTGTGTGTGTGTGTGTGTGTGTGTGTGTGTGTGTGTGTGTGTGTGTGTGTAACTGGACTCTAATTTGTTGTTGTTATTGTGTGAACGAATCATGTGTCGAGCATCTCTTGTCGTTTATGTTTTGGTTTATGGAGAATGTAATGGTTTTATTCATTAGAAAGCTTTTATTTTTATATTACTATAATAAGACTTGGCTTGTTTCATATAATAAATTGGTAAGAATGTTTGATTTACAGGTCTGCGTGTTGTTATGCAAGAAACACAATTTTTACCCCTCGTTTTATTTCTTTAAATATCTAAAAACCATCATATCCTGCCTCATGTATCGTGTTGCTGCTTTGGGGGACGTTTATTTAGGATATGTATGAATGTATCACTTCCTCTCTGTAAGGTCCCACTATATAATCCAAGTTTCAGATGTCATTTCTCCATCTATCAGGCTCCGTGTCACATGGCGCCCTCAGAGGCTTTTCAACCCACCTGCCAGACAATAACCAAACCCCACATGGGAGTCACTGATAAATAATCCCTAAATCATTTATCATCTGACCAAAAGGAGATCATTATGAGCTAAAGAAAACGCACCAACCATGTTGTGAATAGAGCTTGTGTAAATTTCGTTTGTTGTTTTAATTCTTACGCCTTCAGGGTTCTCAACTATTTTGTACAGTGCATTTTAGCCATTATAAAGAATAATAACTATTATTATTATTATTATTATTATTATTATTATTATTATTATTATTATGTAGTTTAAATTGACTTTTACACATTTATTATTGTAAAGAATGTGTTTTTATATTTTTTATTACATTCATCTAAATTACAAAATAACCATTTTTATTCTAAATCATTTTACATTATTACAAAAAGAGCTATGAACTGCCT
Source organism: Callopanchax toddi (assembly GCA_006937965.1). NCBI lineage: Eukaryota > Metazoa > Chordata > Actinopteri > Cyprinodontiformes > Nothobranchiidae > Callopanchax > Callopanchax toddi. Next base: position 1,053,471 of record SSNR01000080.1, read on the forward strand.
TATTTCTTGTTGTGGACCTGAAATACATACATGTTCACATTTTTGTTGGTTTTATGTTTTAATGGCATTATAATAATAATGATATAGAAAAATGTTTAAAAGTCAAATCAATATTAAAATAATAATAATATTTATTAAATGTGGGGATGCCTGAAATAAACGTTAAACATCATCTTATAGTTAATATCAACACATTATGACTCTTATTGACAGGAAATAATAAATGTTACAATAAACAGTCTTAGTTTAATGTTTTGTTGTGATTCTTGTGGAGGTTTTAGCAGCATTTAAATGATGAATCATAATAAGAGTTTTCATTACTTTGCTGTTATTTATTATTTAGGCCTAATATAATAATATATATACAGTTTAATCACTTTTTTTACATTTTAAGGGGAACTGGTTTCTGCTCGAACATTTCAGGAGTTTGCTTAATGCTCATTGTCAGAATTTTTCCTAATTCCTGCCTTTCTTTTCCTCCTCTCTCTCTCTCTCTCTCTCTTATTTGTTTCTCTTCATGGCAGATGAAAAGGCGCTCTAATTATTCCAGGAGGCTGGGAAATAAATGATTGTCTTTGAAGTAGGCCCGGGCCTCGGACTACATTATAAGCCAACCATGTGATTTGCAACTGTTGAAGTAAAAACCTTCATTCTGCTGCTGCAGTTTAAAAAAAACGGGG
>SSNR01000080.1:1054733-1126613 GCA_006937965.1 Callopanchax toddi
CAAATGAGGAGGGTGGATTCTCGGCAAAAGAAAATGGTATCTTTGTTTTGCTCCCTTTTGTTTACCAGGAGATTCTTTCTCATTTTCCTCCTTTTTTCCCCATTTTTACTAATTCATTTCAATGGCTTTTCAAACTGGAAAATGGAAATGTTGCTCCTGCCCTCTATTTCGGCGGCAGCGTCCTGGCAACAGAGCAATTTTCTATCATCAGGGATAAACGGCATCGAACAGTACATTCTGATAAAAAAGGAGAAGAAAAAAAAAGCTCATGATTGCTGGCCTTCCTGTCTGTCATCTAGCGACCAAATCCTCTCCTTCAAGACCGACCACTGTGCTGTCAGACCTAATAATGTCGCGTATTAAGTCGAGAGGGAGGAAAAAGGGGGACCATACTGCACCCCGGGCCCTTGTGCTCTAATTTGACACCAACAAAAAAATTCAGATCAACCCCCTTTTTTTAAATATATTTGGTGTTTTAAGTGAGATCGTGGACTCTCGTGCGCGCAAAAAACAGAAAACTAGCCCCAAAACGCGCAGGTTCATTTGTCAGTCTTACATTTGCTGACTATATGTGTCTTTTTTGCTTTTTTTCCGTCCCGATAAAACAAACAGAAATCGAGTAAATCGACCGATCACTCAGCTGGACCCAAAAACGAAGGAAGGCGACAGAAACAAGCAGCCCTAATTAGAACGCGAAGCCCTGAGCGGGACCAGCGCAGCTAATTAAATCCATTAGTCCACCTGAGAGGGCTGTGCAGGCTCAGAGGTGCGCGTTTGTGGTCATTTAGCTTCTCCAAAACGCGCACGCTGTGGGTCCACCCGAAGGCCTGCACCTGGGGCCATGCATATGCCAATTTAGCTATTTAGGGACATAATGCGCTGCTGATTTATGATGCAAAACTTATTGTAAACGAGCAAACACTCGTGTTTTTTTTTATTTTATTTATTCTTTCACTTTAACATCAAAGCGTTGCATAATGCATTATTAGCAGGCCGTGCGTAATTTCTGTGCGTAAAAAGAAACCCTCTCGCCGCCGTTCTTGGCACGGCTCGGTGATGATTTTTTGCTTGATTTGTGTCTTGTGTTTGAGGGTTTTGCTCCACTGAGTCTAATTTGAGTGACCCGCGTTGTGCTGACAGCTGTGTGTGGTATGCCTCTTCCCGCCCTTCTCACGGCAGAGATGGAGAGCAGCCGACGCCTGTTTGTCTGTGAGGAGCGACCAGTGGCTTTGCTGGAGGAAAGAAAAAAAAAACGGGGGGACTTGTTATTTAAAAATCACATTTCTGGGTCTGTCCTGCAGAAGAAGAAGGGGGAAATAATCCGTGTGTGCTGCAAACTCTAATATGATGAACGAGGCCTTGATAGACAACGCGGCTTGTTCACGCAGAGAGGAAGAGGAACTTTTTATGTTGTTTTTAACCGAACGCGCTGCGTAAATCTACCCAGTCGTGCAACATAACGTCAGGTTTCACCAGAGAACCTGAAATCTTCTCACTTTTCATGCGTCCCCCAGACTGAGGGTGGCAGGGGAAGCCCAGGCCCTGACAGTGGCTGCATGTCATCCCCACAGCGGCTGGACGCTGGAGTGATTTTTAGAGAGTCATTCATCAGCGTTTAGAAGACAGCTGGAAATAAAAGAGCACTTCTGTTAAACCGCCGCGGCCATTGATTGAGCTGAAGGTCAATCATCTACTTAGGGACAAAGTGATTTTTTTTTTTTTTTTTTTTTTTTTTAGATTTGAAGCTGATTTGGTGATTGACATTTTTGACGTTCTAAAATATGAAATAATTTCCCTCCATGGCCGTGAGGCTATGAACTGTTACAGTGGGAGATTACGCGCGGGCCACGAGCGCGTTTATTTGATTTTTAATAAACATTTTAACACAAAACTGAGTTTAAATTAGCAATAAAATGGTTTAAATGCCACATTTTAATGCAACATCGTAAATATTTTAAATAAATCCAGATTTGGACACATCTCAGTGAGAAGAACCCCCTTCCTTCAACCTGGGCTGTGACCCCGCAACAGGGGAGCCCGGATGATGCAGCAAAAAAGGGGGCAGGAATGAGGATGTCTCATATATAATCGAGCCCCGCGGGGAGTTTTTTAAGCCCGCAGGGAAGCAGCTAACATCACTGCAAAGCATGTATGTCTTTGTAGTAGCACTCAAAAGGCGATTAGAAAGGGGAAAGGATCTGGTTTCTCTTCTGCGTGTCCAAGTGGAACACGGGCCACTGTGTTAGATCACTGAGGGGTGACCGGTGTGCAGCCTGCTGCAGCGTGCACGCGTAAAAACGCAGAATCACCAAATGGAATAAACCCATTTATCATTACAGGTGAGGAAATCAAGAGCACTGGAAAGGAAGCTCTTACCTGCAGCCCTCCTAGAAAGAAAGAACACTTGGATTAAGAGAAGGATTTCAAATCGGAGATTAATCCATCTGTGTCACTTCCTCGCCTCTGTGCTCCTCTCTCAGTCCGCTGCTGCAAAATGATTATCCGGCTGGCTCGTGCGCGTTTTTTAAATCCCACAAAAAAAGTAAATAACAACCGTAGCTGACGATAATAGCAAGGTACCAAGTTCTTGTTTCAGGGGAGAAAAAAAATAAAAGGAGAAAATTGAAACTAAACGCCGCATTTAGACAACCATTTTTGATAAGAGGATAATTGAGGCCACACTGGCGTATAATTAGGGGATAATTTATGCTATATCCACTTTTATTCCACCCTCCCAAAATAAATCCAGTCCATAATCATTACAGGCGAATTGTTCTTAATTTTATAGCTGCAATTTGAGTAAAGTGTGGCCGCTAATCAAATAGGTTTTCGTAGTAACTTGATTGCTACCATAATTATTTTCCATCGCCTTTTTTTTTATACCCCTTCTTCTCCAGTGGAAACGGAGCAAAAATAAATGTAAAGTGTTTGAACACCTTGTGCATTAGCGGAGATGATAGTTTGTTCTTATTTCCAAAGATGTTAAATGTGTCATTTACATTTATTCAGGAGCCTATCGGGCCTCAGCGGGGATAAAAGACACTGTCAGTGTCTGCAAAATAACCTATTGTACCTCAGGCATATTGTTATTTGATGTGTCACGCGCACTGCGTTTTGGATTGTTTGAGGATCTTTAATCACATGGTCAGTAGCTCCAGTTATAATATATGTTACTTTGGGGGGGAATAGGATAGAGGGGGGGAGACATCAGAGCTGAAACCTGCAGAAAACGGGTTATCTGATCGCCATGTTGTCTGTTTGTGGGAATAAATTCTGAATTTTATTCACAAGTTTGTATTTTTACTGTTTCCTTAATAAATAAAAACGTGTTTTGGGATTTAAATGTTTTAAGAAACTAAAGATTATTAGAAAAAATTTGTTTAAAATCCATTTCTTTTTAATATGTTATGGTTTTAGGTGATTTTAAATGGTGCATGTTGTTTCTATAAGCTCATCAGCATTAATCCTAATGTGCGTAATTTAGTGCGTAAACCGACACCTGTGTTTTTTTTACGCGCGAGGCTCGTCTGCAGGAATTAGGCGTCTTTTCCCACCACATATTGTTTTCCTCGTGGTTGTGGTGGGGAGCTGGTGGGTTAACTCCAGCTCAAGTCTCCGTGAAGCGCGGAGCGCTGATGACGTTGGCTTGGATGACCAATCGGGAGGCGCTGCCCTTTGGAGACAAACCATTTTACTTGTGGTGTCTGCATCAAGTCTGGAAGCGAGGGCTCAATTTGAACAGAATCCACCTTAAAATCTCTCCCTTAACTTGCGCCTACCTTCCGCCACTTTGAGTAAAAATACCACGGGACAACAACAAAAAAAGGAGCGGTGGGGGGGTAATAAAGACGCGACTGGAAAATTCGTGCGTTAATAGGACAGTATCTTCTCGCGGTGGAGAGGAGGGAGAGACAACAGCACAGCGAGAGAGAGAGAGAGAGAGAGAGAGAGCTAGAGGGAGAGGGAGAGAGAGGGGGAGAAAAAACGATTTGGTCTTGAGAGAGAGGGGGGTGAGTGCTCTCAAGGCAGAAAATTCGATGATGACCATGACAACGATGGCTGACGGTCTGGAGGCTCAGGACTCGTCCAAGTCTGCTTTCATGGAGTTTGGACAGCAGTCGCACTCACAGCAGAGCTCCCCATCGATGGCCGGCGGCCACTACCCGCTGCACTGTCTCCACTCCGGCTCACACGCGCACCACCAGCACGACAGCAGCCCCTACCCCGCGACCAACACCTACAACAGGTCGCTACCTTACCCATACGTGAGCCATCCGCACCACAGCCCGTACCTGCCTTCATATCACAACAACACGGGAGGACAGACAAGGTTAGACGGCGCAGGTAAGAAAACCTCCCCCGTTGTTCCCTCACATGGAAAAATATCCATTCGCTCCAGGCTGCGCGCTCCTTTTAGCCCCGATGGACCGGATCAAACCTTTTTTTTTTATTTCTTTTTTGTGTCCTTGATGCTGCGTCTCCAACGCCGGGGGATGAATCCTCCAAGAGACCGTGCGTAAAAGCTACCGGATTGTTCAGATCCAGCCTTCTTTTGTATTTTCTTTTTTCGGTTTATCACTCCCCTCTGCACACAAAAAAAGCCCTGTTTTAATGCCCGGGGTGTGCTCATCTCGACCATGCAGTCCCTAACAACTACTCGTGGAAATTAGGCAGCCCGCGCGCCTTGAATGTTGTAATTAGCATTTAATTGACATGTCATTACCAGCAATATCCTAAATATGACAGCGTATGAGGGCTGCGGCTGCTGCCACGGCGCGGGGAAAGCCAGAGAGAGATGTCAACGTTTATCATCCGCAATTTTCATCTCCACACTCTGAAATTAGTCACACTCTCATGCTGCATGACTGGACTTCTGAACGCATGCACGCGCGCACAAAAAGAAAAACGAGCGACACCTCAAATGAAGTCTGTTTTTCTTTTTTTAAATAAATTAATAACATTGTTTGATTTTGTTGCAGAGCAGCAGAAAACGACAGTGATAGAAAACGGGGAGATTCGTTTTAACGGAAAAGGCAAGAAAATCCGCAAACCGCGGACGATTTACTCCAGTTTGCAGCTTCAAGCACTGAACCACCGTTTCCAGCAGACGCAGTACCTGGCTCTACCTGAGCGCGCCGAGCTGGCGGCCTCTCTGGGTCTCACACAAACACAGGTACCGTGCATCCCCCTCTTTTTTTCTTTACAAGCTTCCTTTTTTTATATTAAAATGCGCAAAAATGCACACGGATAACACAAAAATGACATCATTTCCCCCACACAGGTAAAGATTTGGTTCCAAAATAAGAGGTCAAAGTTCAAAAAGCTGCTGAAGCAAGGCAGCAACCCGCATGAGAGCGACCCCATCCCGGGCTCCATGTCCCTATCCCCGCGCTCTCCGACCATCCCTCCAATCTGGGACGTGTCGGCCTCTTCCAAAGGAGTAAACATGCCGACCAACAGCTACATGCCCGGCTACTCTCACTGGTATTCCTCCCCACATCAAGACTCGATGCAGAGATAGACTGGCGAGAGGGAAGAGGCCCTGGTGCGGATCTTAACCCCTGCAGGACTTTCCAACGTAGCCTACGTTTTTGTCTGCGCAAATACCGGATGCTGGAGATGGACAGAGAGCCCCTCTGCTGGAGGATAAAGCAGCCAAGCCTCGGTGCGGTGACACAAACATGAGGACTAACCCTTTTTTAAATGGCTGTTCAGTGGTTCTGCTTTCATTCATGTCAACATCTGAATATACCAAATAATATCAGTGATTTTTTTTTTTCTGGGGGCAAAGACTCACATTCTCTCCACGCGTCATGACGCACAGAACCTTTTATTTTTATTATTTTATTTTATTTGGTCATCATGGACTCCTGACTGCATTTTATTTTATTTTTTTGTATTTTTGGGGTTGTTTCACCAACATGCAAAACCAAGCAAATTGTCTGTCTGTAAATATATTCTGCGATTTTAGTTGTACATACACTTTTTATGTTTTGTCAGAATGAGTAAACCGTGACTCAAACCTGCTGTTTGCATGATTTTCTAAACAAACCCAACAACAAAAAAAACCCAAAATCAGGCCTTTTCCCCCTCCTTTCTGCATCATATTGGGCCAACATCACCGCCTAACACAGGCCTCACCCCAGTCATCCTGCCTCACACAAGCTCGCAACATCAAAAAACGACACAAAACCTCCACAAATCTCATCAAATGTTTTCCTGAAATAAACTCAGTGGGTGACGAGGGGAACGCACGCAGATTTATCTCTCGACGCCAGAGGAAATGAACTTACCCGAAAGACATTTTGCTCCAGGTCCAGCTCATCTCGTCGCTTCACCCTCAATTATTAGAAGTATTGACAAAATGTTTTCTCCCTTCCCTCCGTCCTAATGCAGGCCGTTAAATGCCAAGCTCCACGGGATCGATGCTGAACAAAGCAGCCAGCTGCAGCGGCGTTCAATATGAAGGAGATATTTGGGACAATTTGTGGGTTTTTATCCAAGTGAGCCTTTCTCTTTTTTTTCTCTTCTTCCCATTCTCATAAATGCAGGCGTAATTAGGGTAATTTTTGATGTAGCCCGCTGATTACAGCGTTTTTACCGTCAAAGATAATTACCTGTAATTTTCTACCACTTTTAATACTAAAAGGCATCTTTATTTGGATTTGAGGTAGCACAGATGGAACAAAAGGGGGGGAAATTATTCGGTTATTCATATACAAATTGTCGAGAAGAGTGAGAGCGCTCGGGATATTATCTAAAATTACGATGGTGGAAAGGGGAAAAAAAGCTTTGCGCGCAGCTGTCATGTCGCGGATGTCCCACTGGCGCACATTCAGACATGTATACCTGGGGGCCCCCCCTGCTTCTATCAGGCTGGGGGGGCCTTTCTGCACCAGCAGGCCGGGCTGGGGCTGCAGGGAGCCCGGAGCAGCAGAGGAGTAAACATCAACAGAACTCACAAATACACTTTTATACGCATTGAGACCCAAAAAATGGTGTTTTTATACCAGATAAGGGCTTTGATTCGCATAGATAGATAGATAGATAGATAGATAGATAGATAGATAGATAGATAGATAGATAGATAGATAGATAGATAGATAGATAGATAGATAGATAGATAGATAGATAGATAGATAGATAGATAGATAGATAGAGGATGAGAGTAAAGTGCAGCAGATGGGGGGTGGGATGGGGGGAAGGGGGTGCAGGCAGTGATGTGTCACATCTTCAGCTCCATCAGCTGACGCATTACAAAGTAAAAGCTCCAAGCACATAAAAGCAAAAACAAGTCTTCTCTATCCATCAAAAAAAATAATAATTAAAATCTCTGCAAAAACATCCTTTATCTTCCATATTTTGAGCTTAAATCCATCATTTAAAGCCTAAAAGCATCTTTTAAAGGTGAAGCTGCAGAGGGGAAAACGTATAAGACTTACCTTCATCCTCTTCTCTAACTAAACAAAAAAGGGCGCCTGTGCTGCTTTCCTGCTGGTGGTTGAATAAGCAAATCCAGGTGGGAAAGTGTTTGCACACCCCGGTAAGCTCTTATATATCGCCTGCAAAATTAGCTGTTATTACTGTCACTGTTTAGTGATGGCGAGGTTGGGAAAAAAAAGCCCTCTGCAATCAAGAACCAAGCGCATCTTTGCAAATTATAGGTAATTGTCAATGTCCAGATTATGATAATGGAGGCCCCTAATCCTGGAGAATAATTATTGTGGAGTGTTACAGTTTGAAGCTGTCCAGTAAAGCTAACTGTCATTATTTAGACTCGATTTGCAAAACGGGGGGAAAACTAGCTGAGTGGAAAATGTTCGGTTGGAAATAAACGGGGGCTCTCAAAATAATGGCACCTCGAGTGTGTGTGTGTGTGTGTGTGTGTGTGTGTGTGTGTGTGTGTGTGTGTGTGAAAGAGAGAGAAAGAGTGAGTGTGTGTGTGTGTGTATATATATTTGTGCGTTGGGGTTCAGATGGAAAACACAGTAGCACTTGTGTGCACGAGTTCTTTGCACGCGCATAAGTTCCCAGTCGCGTGCACGCGTGATTTAAATTTCTGGAGTGTCCTGCTCCACATTGTAATGATGCTGTTTGGCCTCCAGCAGAAATTAGGACGACAACAAGCTTTGGGTTGAGGATAAGGTGGGCTTCTGCTTCAGTGTGTGTGTGTGTGTGTGTGTGTGTGTGTGTGTGTGTACACAGCGTCAGGTGGAAATAGTAATATGCATCATCGTGTGGGTCAGATGTGTGTGTGTTCTGAAATAAAAGAAAAAATGTTTTGCATCTCGGGAATTATTATTATTATTATTATTATTATTATTATTATTATTATTATTATTATTAGTGTTTTAACTCTCCTCTCTTGTCTTGCAAGAAACATAACTTAAATGTTCCCCTCTTTCTTTCATTGTCTCTTATATTGTATTATTTTTTATTATTCACTCAGGGTATTTTTTTACCCAGAAGGTGGGCTGCGGCCGCGGGAGTGGCTGAGCTATGGAGCCGGCCTACCCCCACAGGAATGCGGATTGTCTCTGATCTCCGTGCCGTCCCCCATCCTCGCCTCCTCTCTGCCATTCAAAGCGGCTAATTGTAGGGGAGACAAAGCGAGAGCGACTGCAGACTGTCTGCAGCGAGGCAGGCGTTTTCATTACATGTGGAGCTGGAAATAACTAAAGGGCCCCATCAGTGAAATAAAAATAAGACGGAAAGCATTCTATGTGCAGGAACAATGAAATTAATAATAATAATATTTACTAGAAATGCATTTTGCTGCAATTTAGGGTTAGTTGGTTAGAAAATCAGGCAAAATTGACAAAAATAGGGAACTGAATTAAAACATTTAAAGAAAATATTATGATAGAATTTAAACATGTGATCAAATACGTTATAAATAATCAGTTTATAAAATATCAATTCACTTTTGTTTTTTCTCATAAATTTCTTATTTTTTCTTGCTTTAAGAAAAAAAGATTATGATAAAGCCTTCAAACAGGCAGACAAGACTGAGCAGATTTGCTGCATCTTAACCCATAACAACAACAACAACAATAATAATAATACTAAAGATGAACAACTAAAGCATTTGTTACAGAAGCATGGAGGCCTTTAAGGTTAGTTTGGGGACATTTGTCTCCATTCGTTTCGCTGTGATTTACAACTTTGCGTCAAAATGGCACCTGAGGCGCGCACGTGTCCTGTCTGTCTGAGAGTCTCTGTCTTTTTCCCCCCTAATAGCTGATATTTGAAGTAACAGAGACACTGAAGAGAATCAGGAGGTGTCCCATTGTCCATTTAAACGTTTAATATTCTTCCAAAAATGCAATAAATTACATGCACACATTTACACATTTTACACGTTTCCTCTATGACTGTCATCAAATACATTGCATATTCCTCTGAAATGTGAACACGAGTCCCATAGAAGGAAAAAAATCATAAAAAAATAAAAATAAACGAAATGAACAACAGGGTTTGTTTTTGTTTGTGTTTTCTCGTTCAATATAACGTCCCAGTTCCGAGAGCCAAAGAGTGCTGTATCGAGTTAGGGGTCTGAAGGTGGGAGGCCATGGAGCTGCCGGCGGAGGTGTACCAAGACGACGTGTTGTCCAAAAAGTTAGAAGCCGCCGTGTTGATGCTTTGTGGCTGTAGGCTGTGCGCCCTGGAGGGGCCCTGCGTGTCCCAGACGGCCGGGGACTGCGGGGAGTTGCAAGCCATGGGGTCGCTGGAGCTGGGGCTGTGCTCCGGTGGAAGCTCGCCGTTTTTCATGATCTTCTTCATTTTTGATCGTCGGTTCTGGAACCAAATCTTGACCTGAAAATGAATTCAAATAAATATGAATCCTCGTGGGATGGCACGAAAAGACGCACGCTGCGTAAAAGGCGCCGCAGCTAATCTTGTGTTTTAATAATCAAAAAATTAAACATTGAAAATGTTTTTTTTTAACTAGAAGTAATAATTAAAGAAAGTGAAACCTCACCTGTGTTTGCGTGAGTCCCAGCGAGGCAGCGAGTTCGGCTCTCTCCGGCAGCGCCAGGTACTGCGTGTTCTGGAACCTCCTCTGCAGGGCGGCCAGCTGGAAGCTGGAGTAGATCGTCCGGGGTTTCCTCACCTTCTTCGGCTTCCCGTTCACCATCCGCACCTCAGGCTCACTTATCTCTTTTTCTAATAAAAAATTAAAACAAAAAGGAGCGTGGGCGTCAGTTTGAAAAAGGCAAATCTGGAGAAATCTACTTTATAAATAAATAGTTCATTTTATTTATTTTTAAAATATATTTATTTGTGATATTTATTTTCTGAATATTGCAAATCGATTCACTGGATATTGTGCAAATGGCTTTTTTTAAATGAAGTTTTAAAAAACAAAATCCAGAAACATGCAAAAAATAAAAATCTAGTCTTTTTAATGATAATTCTACAACTAATACAATAAAACAGAACCGGGCCCGTACCTTGTGGACTCTGCTGGGCTTGCACTCTGCTATAAGTCCCGGCATACTGGTGATAGGCGGGGGTCGTGTAAGAGCTGTAATCACTGTAGGATTTTGTGGAGTAATTTCCAGCGGATCCGTTTACACCCGGGTACTGGTACTGGTAGGCGCTCAGAGGCTTCCCGTACGAGGAGGAGCTGGGGGAGCAGTAGCCATGAGGGACTCCACCGGCGGGACTGTAATAGCCAGAATCCGTGGCTGAGGATTCGGGTAAAGTAGGAGATTCCTGAGACGGATGGTGCATGGCGGATAGCTGGAAGGAGCTCTGGAAATCTGCGGGTTTCACACTCGGGATCCTCCGATCAAAAACTCCGGTCATGATTCGAGAAGAAACGCGTGGATTTGTTCAGTTTAATTCACCAAATAAACAAATCAAAAACACAAAATTGACTCCCAAAATAAAAATAAAAAAACGGCGCGTAGATTACGCTCTCATTGTGTCGAGAGGCTCTCAGGCCGTCGGGCTCTGCTGAAGACTGCAGCCAGCCCCGCAGCAAAGACTTGGTTAAATCCTAAAACGCGCTCTTACGCACTGCAGGGAGGATCTGGTTCCATTGGCCAAGGCGCACGCAGACACAGCTACACCCAGTTCAATCCGCCAGCTTCCTTATGAGGGGGGAAGCACTCAGGTTGCACTACATGTTTCATTCTATCAATCTATAGGAGCGATTTAATTGTTCAAAGGGAAGATTCACAAATCCAAACGTCATCCATGATGTTTTTATTTATTCAAACGTGGTATCAAAACAATTTATGCTTGTTCACCCAAAAATAATGGAACAGAATATTTAAATGTACTTACATTAGCAAAAAAACCACATAATTTTAGTTATTTGTTTCCTAATTTGATTTAACTTTTTACTATAAATTAGATTGAGATGATTAACATCAAACCTGTGGGTAAATGAGTCGTTATGTCCAATAAATTACCAGTCAATATATATTGAAATTAGGCTGCTTAGCCATATTTTAATCATTAATGATATAAATGACGGCGTGTTAAGCTTAATTCTTCTCCAAAGTGCGCAAAACCCACGTTTGGTCGTCGTTCTGCCTACATTTAGCGGTAAACAGCGCCCACTAGTGGAAATATAGAAGAGTTACAATCAAATATTTGTGGAAGTTAAAAAAAGAGCTTTTTGTTAAAAATTGAAGATAATTTTGAGACGTAAAGTTTAATTGAGCACATACAAACCAACTAGTACACGGCTTTAGGCGTGAGGGTTGAAAACCACTATATGTTTTACTTAGTTGTGATTATAATAACTACATAATGATTTCATTATCCATTGACCTACAGTTTATTCATGAAAAGTACAGCAAACAGCCATAAATGACATCTTAACCTTCATAAACATACTCAAGTATATGTAACCAGTGCGCTTTTCTATTTATCAGGCATTTTAATACCTTAATCCAAGTAGTAACTTATTTTTCCATTAAAAATAGGAGGGAAAAAAACAAAAACAAATTCAGCGTACTGCAAGTCAACAATGAACCAAACTTGACTCTTTTTCAGATCAATCTTAAAAAAAATTTTTTTAAAAAAAGCCGGGCAATAACAATTTTTGTTTATCCGTTTTATTACCCCGGAAATACTTCCTCGTCAATGCCTTTTACCCTGTCACGTGGCTTGTTCTTTCCGGATACTTTATTTTAAATAAAATACGTAAAAGTCATTAATCATATGACGTAGATTCAACGTATAGATTAAAATCTTATTAAAGGAAACAATCGCTCTCATAGTTTTTCAGCTCATGGCTGAACGCGCGCCGCGTGCGTCTGACGTCACAGACATTTTCCACCATCAAGATAAACCTCTCCATTTACCACTACGTCAATTTAACTTCGCCACAAATATCCACAAACATAATAGTACTCATAACCAAGCAAAGTTAGGTTTATAGAACTAGTGATAAATTAATGTGGACGATGTATCAAATGAAAATATTTGACACTCAATCACTGAACGTGTGTTATGAATTACCATATTGTTTGTGAGGAATACAAATGTAAGCTGTTATACATTTTCAGTTGAATTTGTATAGTTTTAATTGTCACACATTTCAGTTACGTTAATGACAAGTGAAACTAAAAATGATTTAAACACAAGAGTATGTACGAAAAGAAGACGAGAAGCGGAAACTCGGGGCTATTAAAGTAAATCCAAAAGCGGAAGTGGATGAGAGGGAATCCTCTTGCCCTCGGGGATTTTTGTGCCACCGCTCGTCTCTGGTCGCGTTTTGTGTGTTGGGGGGATGGGGTCGAGCCGAGGATGAGAGACTCAAAATATTTACCACTTGGCTAACTAAATATCTTTATTTCTTAACTGTGTTTGTTGGACGTATAAATATCTTTCGGCGTCGTATGAGGTTAGGTGGAGGTCGGTCTTTTCAAAGTGGAGTAACTGTCGTCCACCATACGCTCTAAAAGTCGACAAAATGTATTCAGCTGGAGGTAAGTGCTACCAACTATTAGCATCGGCTAAGTGGGTGATGCATTTCTATCCAACATGGCATCAATCTGTCGCTGACATATATTCCGTTTTTGTTTTAGTTAACTGATTATTATAAAATAAGTTATTTAACGAATAGCATAGCCTTGCCTTAAGTGGAGGCATTAGTACCAGAAGCAAGCTTAGCTGGTATTAGCCAAGTTAGCTTAAGCGGCACCTCGTTTCCCCAACTTAGTAATCGTCCTCTGCCAATAAACGAAGTGGAAAACATTCACATAACAAAGCAGATGGCATTAAACACGCATGGCACGTTTTCTGTGCGTTTTACCTTCTAACATCCAACATATGCTAAGAGTAGCATTTAGCGGCTGCTCATGCTACCTAATCTCATCACAAATCCTACAAATAGTTTGTTTAAATAAGCACAACTTGGAATTTTCAAAAAAATATGTCTCCGTTTACATAAGGTTATTTTCCCGACGCAATTATTTACACCAAGAAACATAGTTTGTTCTTAACATAAAATAAAAGAGCAGTTTTGCACCTTTCTTAAACAAATAAGGAATGATGTATCCAAACAAAATCAGAACGTAAACGTTTTAATCATTAAAGCCCTAATAATTTCCCCTATGTTACAGCTTACTGTATACATTTCAAACCTAATAAATAGATTTGGTTTTGGAAAAAATACAAATGTTTGCATATATTTGATCAAAAAGCTTAAACAGATTCAAATAAGTAGCAAAGGACTTAACCTTTAAGTAGGTTGATGGGCAACAGGTTTGTAGCTTGATTGGGAACAAATTAACATCCAGTAATACCAAGACTTTCATCAACCTTTTAGTTTTAATTTAGAACTTACATTTGTGTTTCTTGATGTACATTTTATAAAAACGTTTGGATAAACATCTGTTGTAGACATGGTAAATAAGTAATAGTTTTTAAGTCTACCAATATGCTATGCTAAAAAAGATAACATAGGATAATTAGGCTTATTAAGTTTAAATTGTAAACAATTGTATTTGTAGTGCAGAAAAATATGGTCTTTGGTAAAGAATTTTAATTGATAAAATTTTAATTAAATTATTCCTTTATTGGAAAAGGTGTGCAAACTGGAATATTGCGTTTTTCATAAATGCAATCATACTTTTAGACAAGTTTTCTATCATACAATACTTTTTAAATTATAAAACTAATGTATGACTTGGAAGTATAGCAGTATTAAGCAGTTTCTCAAAGAATGGGTGGCTTCGTTCATATTAGATTGCCAGCTTGTTTGATCCCTTCTGCGTTCTTCTAGATAAGACTCACATCATTGTAGACGATGGTGTTGGGGACAAGATAAAAAAAGGCATGAAATTTTTTATAAACCGGGTTTTCAATTCAACTATTGAAACAGTAGCATGCTTCCCATGTTTAAAATGGATACTGAAATAAGCCATTCCTTATTTGCTCTTTATGCTGTAAAACTAGATATCTGTTCTGTATCCAGTACATTTTGGCAGCTTTTTCATCTTTTTAAGTGCAGAGTACTTGAGACCAAGTGTGATTTTTATACATCTATAACATGTCATTTTTATCCGCTCTAGTTCCTGAGATTCTTGAGAGGCCTCATTCCTCTGGGTCAATAAGCTCTGGTAAGCTTCCTTTTGCACAAAAGCATTAGCATTAAAAAGCATTTTAGCATTAAAGTCTTAAACTAGTAGAAGTGTTTAAAGTAGCAACATAATGGTTTTTACACCCTTCAATCACCATAGTATGCACTTGGCTGAAGTACAATACAACTTATTTTTGATTGAATTATAACATTTTCTAGAGAGCAATTTAACAGAACTTAGAAAGATTATTATTTTATGTGAAATACCACTTCAGGCTCCATATTTTATACTCCTTTTGCAAAGTAATTTTTCAAGTGGCTCAAATCTGCATTTCAGCTCAAACTGTCTCTTTGCACTATTGTTTTGTACTTTTGTGAAGGTAAAACAGATTGAGTCTGCTGAACAATCAGTGATCACTTTACTGACACATTATAAAAATGCTTTATGTTAATATTAAAAAATACTGATGAGATAAAACACTTTCTATGAAATGGGACACTGGAGGGAAAATTACACAGGAGGCAGACATTAACTGGGGTTTTTGTCAGCTGATCGTCTGCTCGGTGCATCGGGGTCATTTATGGGTGTTTTTGTAAGAATGAACAGAGCTGGAGCACAAAGATAAGGCAGCGAAGGAGTCTTGTTTGCTCCACAGATTGAACTATCTACAAATGTGAAACTCCTTGAATGAGCATAGCTCCCTATAATAAACACATTATCCTAACTAAGTTTTTTTCATTTGATTCTCCTGTTTTAGACCCTCCATCTTCCCCGTTGCCAGAATATGTGTTCAAACCACCGTCACGGCCAGATTTTGGCACTATGGGCAGGACAATAAAGCTCCAGGCAAACTTCTTTGAGATGGAAATCCCCAAATTGGAGGTCTATCACTATGACATAGACATCAAGCCAGAAAAATGCCCCAGGAGGGTTAATCGGTAGGTGTTAATTGTTTGTTGAACAAGCAGATAAGTGAGTGTAAACCTCTGGTCATTATGGTGACTCATCTCTGATTGTTGACAGTGAAATCGTGGAGCATATGGTCCAGCACTTTAAAACTCAGATCTTTGGTGATCGAAAGCCAGTGTATGATGGAAGGAAGAACCTCTACACTGCCATGCCTTTGCCTATAGGCAGAGACAAAGTATGAATTTTAAAATACAGCATGTAGAAATAAAATTTCTCCTCTTTAATAATTTTTTTTTTTTTAATTTCACCAACTGCATCGCTTTATCTGCTGTTTTCTTGCCCAACTTTCTCACAGGTGGAGCTTGAGGTGACAATTCCAGGCGAAGGCAAAGACCGTAGCTTCAAAGTATCCATCAAATGGGTGTCCTGCGTCAGTCTGCAGGCTCTACATGAGGCTCTGTCAGGACGGCTGCCCAGCGTTCCCTTTGAGACGATTCAAGCCTTGGATGTGGTCATGAGGCATTTGCCCTCCATGAGGTTCGGATTGTTCATTATCAGATTTAGTTTATATTTTGAAATTAATTCAAATGACCCTCTTGTAAGGCACTTCTTTGTTTTTGTTATTAGTTCAAACACTTTTCACATACTTTTTACTTTACTTGGTTTGTGTTTATGAAGTTTGACGAGTGACCTCCTTGTTACAGGTACACCCCAGTAGGGCGCTCTTTCTTTACTCCTTCAGAGGGATGCTCAAACCCTCTTGGTGGTGGCAGAGAGGTGTGGTTTGGTTTCCACCAGTCCGTCAGACCTTCTCTCTGGAAAATGATGCTCAACATTGATGGTAATTTCCATTCTGCTTTGGTAAAAGTTGGATTCAATGAAGTTTCTTCCACAAACCTTACCATCTTTTTTTTTTTCTTTTTCAGTTTCAGCCACTGCTTTCTACAAAGCTCAGCCTGTTATTGAATTCATGTGTGAGGTTTTGGATTTTAAAAGCATTGAAGAGCAGCAGAAGCCTTTAACAGACTCCCAGCGTGTGAAATTTACTAAAGAAATCAAAGGTAAGTAAAGCTTGGGACAAACTTTTTTATGTCTGACAGTTTTACATTTAGAGCTGATTTATAGGAATTTCTAACATTTACTGGAACGGTTTGTAAATTCTGACTTATTCTCTGAAATTTTGAGGTTTGATTTGAAAATTTCATGCTAAAAATTTCCAGTTTTTATTCATGTGTGTGTAGAAAAAATAGGTCCTGGCCATAAAAACATCAGTCGTATTTTCTTAGTTTTGAAGTATTGATTCCCCCATCTAGGTCTGAAGGTTGAGATCACTCACTGTGGACAAATGAAAAGAAAATACAGAGTTTGCAACGTGACCAGAAGACCAGCCAGCCACCAAACGTAAGAAGGATCAATTTAATTGTTGCAACAAGTTGTGTGGGTAGAAGATTTGGTGAACTTGTGACGAACAGCAGGATGACATTGTCTCATATCAGACCTAAATATCCCATTGATGTTGATTGTTTTTTGTTTTAGGTTCCCTTTGCAGCAGGAGAACGGCCAAACTATTGAATGCACAGTAGCACAGTACTTTAAGGACAAGTACAAGCTCCACCTGCGATACCCCCACCTCCCATGTTTACAGGTGGGACAGGAGCAAAAGCACACCTACCTCCCTCTAGAGGTAAGCATCACTGATATTTCCAGTGTTTTCGGAAATATGAGCTATTATTGGTTTATATATTTTGTAAAATGTTTATTTTATGCTTGATCTCTTCAGGTGTGTAACATAGTGGCAGGTCAGCGCTGCATCAAGAAGCTGACTGACAATCAGACCTCCACTATGATCCGAGCCACAGCCCGATCAGCACCGGACCGCCAGGATGAGATCAGTAAATTGGTACGTTGGAGAGCGAGATGTTTACTCATTTCCACTGAAGCTTTTCCTCTGGGTGTGGTGACCTCGTCGAGAGAGTGTAAAGAATGATTTAATATCGGGCAAAGTCTTGACAAGATGTAAAGTGTTTGTTTTAATTGATAAACATCACAAACTAAACTAAAGTCATGAGTGTTTTAAATTATATACAAACATAAAACACACAATTAGTGTCAGTATAATATAAATGGCAAGAAATTAAAGCTGTTTTTAATAAAAAATGATGGTTTTTACCAGATGAGAAGTGCCAACTTCAACACTGACCCTTACGTTCGTGAATTCGGAGTGATGGTGAGGGATGAAATGACGGAGGTGAATGGCCGCGTCCTGCAAGCACCTTCAATACTCTACGGAGGCAGGGTATGTTGACGGACGCCTGTGTGTGTGTGTGTGTTGCAGTACAGAGCTCATAGTGAGAAGCATTCATTATGTTGCTGATCTTGCAGAACAAAGCAATAGCCACACCGATCCAGGGAGTTTGGGACATGAGGAACAAGCAGTTCCACACCGGTATTGAGATCAAAGTTTGGGCCATTGCCTGCTTCGCCCCACAGAGACAGTGCACTGAACTCCTGCTCAAGTAAGTCAGAATCACACGATATATCCGATCCAGAATACTACATGCATACTTCAAAAAGTTTGCGTTCCTGAATAAAGCGCTAGGACCCTTTTATTAAGACAGTTCTTCTGTTGTTAGAGCGTTCACTGATCAGCTGAGGAAGATCTCCCGTGATGCCGGGATGCCCATTCAGGGTCAGCCTTGTTTCTGTAAGTATGCCCAGGGAGCCGACAGCGTGGAGCCGATGTTCAGGCACCTCAAGTACACCTACCAGGGCCTACAGCTGGTGGTGGTCATCCTTCCTGGGAAGACACCAGTATACGGTGAGGGATCCACTTCATTAACTGTCTTTATGTTAGCTGATTCCTACACAGGATGGCTGAGTTTCTTCTAAAAATAAATACAAACTTGTTCATTTGCTTGTGTTAATTAGCCACATGGTATTGAGACAATAGTTAGGAGCTTTGGAGATTTGTGTGCTTTACAGCTGAGGTGAAACGTGTTGGAGACACAGTACTTGGAATGGCCACACAATGTGTCCAAGTGAAGAACGTACAGAAGACAACACCACAGACTCTGTCCAACCTCTGTCTAAAGATCAACGTCAAACTGGGTGGCGTCAACAACATCCTGCTCCCTCAGGGCAGGTCAGTGGAAACACACACGTCCAAATGAAGCATGTTTTAAAGCTGGAAAGATTGTTTGTTTTTAAAAATTTTGTCTGCAAATAGTTTTTTGCGCTTTTCTGTCAAGGCCATTGGTGTTTCAGCAACCAGTGATCTTTCTAGGCTCAGACGTGACTCATCCACCTGCAGGAGATGGAAAGAAACCTTCCATTGCTGCTGTAAGCAACACTAATTTAGTCCAGCTTCATCAGTTTATTACTTCAACCAGTGGAAAGTGAAATGTTCTTTCTGTTCAGTCACCCATCTTTTTAAGTTTCTAGACCAAAGCAGTTCCTATTTTATGTCATCATTAATTTAAATGTCACATTTCACGCCCTCATCAGGTGGTTGGTAGTATGGACGCCCATCCCAGTCGATACTGTGCCACAGTGCGGGTGCAGCAACACCGTCAGGACATCATCCAGGACCTGGCCAACATGGTGCGAGAACTGCTGATCCAGTTCTACAAGTCCACCCGCTTCAAGCCCACCAGAATCATCTACTATCGAGACGGCATCTCTGAGGGCCAATTCAGCCAGGTAGCATTAGCGATGATACAGGCTTAACTGAACAGGGTTAAAGTTGTTAGAAGATACTGGTGCATATTCTCTGTTCCACTTGGTCATTTTTAAGATCTTTAATCTTTGCAGGTCCTTCAACATGAGCTGCTGGCAATCCGCGAGGCCTGCATCAAACTAGAGAAGGATTACCAGCCTGGGATTACCTTTGTGGTTGTTCAGAAGAGACACCACACACGGCTGTTCTGTGTGGACAGAAACGAGAGGGTTAGTATAGAGTTGCTGCTGTTCTGTGTTTTGTGACTTTGTCTCAACGTTTATTTCTAATAAGTTGAGTCTTTGCACTGCTGTCACTGGTTTTTACATGTGTAAAACTCACCAGCAGCTCTGGTGCATTCGGAGGTTCACTTTTCCACAGAAACACATCAGAATGACCAAAATATCCCTTTAAGGTGACTCTTCAACAGTTACAGCTCAACAGAACTTTTAATGTGAATCTTTTACAGGTTGGAAAGAGTGGAAACATTCCTGCAGGCACCACAGTGGACACCAAAATCACTCACCCATCAGAGTTTGACTTCTACCTTTGCAGTCATGCTGGCATTCAGGTAAGAGCTGAACTAGAACCGTGGGACTTTATTTCACATGAGATAACAGTGATGTTTCAACATGCGTGTCATGTTTCCTGCAGGGAACCAGCAGACCGTCTCACTACCATGTGCTCTGGGACGACAACCACTTCTCATCAGATGAACTGCAGGTTCTCACCTACCAGCTTTGCCATACTTACGTGCGCTGCACTCGGTCCGTTTCCATTCCAGCACCGGCCTACTATGCCCATCTAGTGGCTTTTCGAGCTCGTTACCACTTGGTGGACAAAGAACACGACAGGTACGGACCTGGACGTTTGTTTCCTTTCTGAGCGTGTCTTACCAACTATACACGACCACTATAGATGGTTTATTTTCTCTCCTAGTGCGGAGGGAAGTCATACATCAGGCCAGAGCAACGGGCGTGACCACCAGGCCTTGGCCAAGGCTGTACAGATCCACCAGGACACCCTGCGCACCATGTACTTTGCCTGAGAGCGCCCCACAGGTTGGCGTGGGTGAGACCCCACTGATGGAACACACTAGCCCTCGTTGTCACAGTGGTTACACACCTCCCCACCTAACAAACCCAGCAGTTCACAAGTCTATAATTGTACTTCAGCCCTTAAACCCACAAAAATGAAGCCATTTATTAGACTTTAAAAGGTGAATTTAGCTGAATGAGTTTAGATTTTTGTCTGTTGGTGTTTATTTTCAGTTGTGTAGGCAGATATGTTGAGTTTGAGAAGAAATTGTTAAATTTGCACACTGAAGAAAAAACGACACATTTTTAAACTAGTGGGCAGTTACATCAGAAAGAAGCTTCTTCCATCCTCTTCTTGTTTTTGTTTGCGGTGGTCCTGGTGCTTACACAGAGAGAAGAAAATCAAAAGATTAGAGGATCCTATTGTTTTTATGCCTGATAATTCAGTCCTTTGACAAACATCAGCCAATGAAAGTGCACTGACCAGGATGGGTACTTCAATAAGGACAAAAGTACTTAATCTAATCTTTTTATTTTTATTTTTACTATAATATTGGTCATTATGTGCTGAGAAAAGTGCCATTTGGGACCATTTTTTCTTTTATCATTTTTGTTCAGATCTATGACTTCAGCAGCCCTCATCTGGGTTTTCAGTATTTGTCCTCGATTCACATGCCAAACCTGGTGACAGCTAGATGAGGGTTTTATTCAGACATGTTCATTCTTTGAACAACTCATAGTTTATTGGATGTAGACTTTTAATGTCTAGAGACTGAAAGAACAGCGGCGTTTATCCCCCTCTGTCCCAGTTTTTAGTCTGAACCATGAAAACATGGTGTTACTGGGACTGGATCCCAACATGGACACCTTTTTAAATGTATTCTGAGCCGTGTTGATAAAGACGCAAGATTTAGAACTCGATAGGGGGAACATGATGAATCTTTTAGGTTTTTTTATTATAATTCTTCAATAAATATGCATGTAGCTTTAGACATGTAGACATTTTTTAGTAATTGTTCCTTAACGCATCTCAAACCCACTCCTCTTTTTTTATTGTACATATTAGCAGAAGAGTATTTCCTGTTAGAGTGGGGCGTCGCGTGGCTTCATGGTATCCTGGCATTCGGTACAGCGGAGTTAAAGCTGCAACTTTTTACATTTGAACTGATCAAAATTCAGCTAAAGAGCCTCTTTAATGTAGATTTATGCTTCGAGAAACCGAGAGCAGTCGCACAAAAGCTTAGGGGGTTATGCAACTTGGTTTTTGTGAGTCTTTTTTACAAATCATTAATGTTGCTTAAAAAAAGGTATATTTTAAATAAGCTTTGGGTGGAGACTGCTGAAAAATTTTACAACTTTTTTAAAAACCGGCCCACGTTTTGTCTAAATTAGCTGTTTGTATACATGTTTTACATGCAAATGTTTTCTTGCCTTCTAAGACATCTTACTAATGGAATTAAAACATAACCTCCCATTTTAGTTTTCCTGCTCAGTTAAGCTGGTGAATGTTCCTTGTCTTTGAAGGCGAGTAGTGTATATTTTCTAACTATGCATCGTTTTTAACAAAGAGATTTAACAGTGGGGCGTCCCACGTGGAATTGGATAAACTATAGAGGTAGACAATCAGGGCTTTTTGTGTGTATTTTTTCTTTCTTTCTTTTTTTTTAAGTTTTGCATTTAGCATCATTTCTTAGTGCTTATCAGCGTCTTTATGCATTTATAGGATGAAGTATTTATGTGGTCATTTGTAACATTGTAGATTTTATAGCCTAAATAAATTGGGTGTATCCTTTCTTACAATCTTTCTTGGCCAAACAAGATTACAAACTTTTACATGAATATTATTCAAATATATAGAAGCACAAAAAGGACATTTTGATTCTAGGTGCTAGATGTTTTCACTGTAAATCACCTTAAATCCTCATCAAACTTGTCCACATGTTGTTTTTTTAATAATTATTGTGGGCTTAAAAAAAAGCTTCATCGTTTTGAGGATCTCATTTTGATGACCTCGTTTCCTGTAAAGCAAATCCGACTGACTGTGTTTGTGGGGCATTCGAGAAAAAAAAAAAACAGAAAATGGTGTACTTGATATTTACTGTTATGATGTCAATATTGTTCTTATCGGTGCTGGTCTCACAACGTGTAAATTTGAGATGCACTTTTAATAGCAGAATATGGGTATGACTTCTATAAATGTTTGCCTCATTTGAAACACAAGGCTCGGCCATATTGTGTGACACTGGTGTAATTGCATGGAAATGGCCGTGTGTTCTACCTCTTGTTACCTGTTTTAAGTGTTATGGTAACATCACACCGCTGGCCATTTCTGTATAATTACCCTCACCTTCGTATCTAATTGGCATCTCTTGAGTCTTGCATTGACAGCAGAGGTTTTGAACGCTTGGCGTGCATGATGCGTTTTATCTGTATTATATTATTTTACCTTAGTTTTTACTTTTAACCCAAGAGTGTGTGTGTGTTTTTAAAGAGTTATGTGTGTTAAGCTTTATGACCAAATTCTTAACTGTGTTCATACCAACCACACAGCTTTCCCTGCTTTTGTCCTTTAATTCTATGCACCACTTGTATTGACACTTTTATTGGTTTTCCACTTGAGCAGTCCAACAACAAATGCAAAGTTCTCCCAGTGGTGCTGAAAACCAGACATAAAATGTCTCATAATGTCTGATTATCCTTGAATGGAAACTGAAAACGAGACTTTACTATAAAGTGCACCTTTTTCCTAACAGGTGCTCATTCTGATCTTTTATTTAAGCTCGACTGTGGTTCAGATTTTGTTTCCAATCCCCTTTATCCTAAACTATTCAAATAAACAGTTGTTTGTCATGGGGATACTTAAAGTGGTGGTTCAGACCTTTTAAAACAAGTTAATGTCTTACCTGTTGTAGATGGCATAGAACAGCCTCAGTTTGGATAAATAAACGTGCTAACAGAAGTGGGTTTCTGCCCTTTTAAATCAACTCATCATGAGTTTATAGTGGTTTATGTGAATAGGAATTGATGGGGTTTTTAGCAGCTATGTAGCAGTTCTTGTTCATCCTATGGCACATCCAGACACTTCATAATATTTCTGTCAGAATAACCATGTAGTCCAAAATTGGTGGTTATGAAATTATGATTTAAGTTGATCAGCAGAAATAGGCCGTTCTTGGCGTTATACACACCAGGTAAGATGCTAGTCTTTCATAACCTCCTGTACCATCTCTTAAGTATTTAGCACATTGATTCAGACACAAACATTTAAAGTAACTTGAAAACTTTAAGGTGCATTTTAAGGAGGAGATGGTTTTTGGATTTGTTGTTACTGCTTCTGTTATGTTCTACGTTACCCACACCAGCACCTTATGAAACCAGATCAGAATGGGATTGCTTTTTTCTGGACATGAAACTCCAATTTTTTTCCTCAATGTTACTTTTTGCACTAAATAAACACGAATAAAACTTTGTAGCTATCCATGCATTAAGAATATTTGTCAAGGGGTCAAAATTGCTGCCACTTCTTATAAATCAGCTTTTCTCTTGCTTCTCGTTTGGTGTTGCCAGCCGATCAGATGAGATTCAGTCCAGCCAGCCAATCAGCTTTCACGTGTCTTAAAAAATTTTTATTTAAACAAACGACCTAATGCCTTTTAACACAGACACAATAACATGCCTGACAGGTGTTTAAAGCAGCTGTGAATAGTAAAGGTTTCTTGATCCTTTAGCTGAAAGCCAAAGTTCTGTATGAGGATAAAACATGTTGGTTTCTGTCCAAAACGACCTCAAATAAGGACAAACTAAAACTATTCACAGAAACACTTCTTGTTACTGAAACTTGATCAATCAAGAATGTTAACATATTTCTTACTCTGGGTGAATGTGGTATGTTACAGGTGACATGCTGCACAGGGTGCTTTGAAATGCATTCAAACTATTTCTAGGTAAACCCCGGCGACCCTATGGTAATTTAGTTTTTCCTTAAATGTGTAAAAAAACGTTTGGTTAATGTGATTTAAAATCTTAAAAATCTAACCAGCTAGAATTATAAACAGTCTTGAAATAAGAGTATTTTAAGCAGAGCAGCGCCCGTTAAATGAATTTATTTTTTTTGTGTGGTCACGATTTACCTCTTTGCTGCTTTTCTGTCCCTCATAGAGAAACTGTTGCTTACAAACAGAAATCTCTGGTAGATTAGAGCGGATGTTTCCTGTCTAGTGATGAATGTATAGCGTCTGCGTGGTTTGTGATGACGTAAAGGCCAGTTAATCATTTCTTCTTTGTATCGTATGTACATATTGTTTTCCTCTTGCATCGTTTGCTTTCTAGATAATTCATTAATGTTGACATCTCAGCAAACATGGCGGATCCTTTTTATTTAGTAACTCGCGTTTAGGAGACCAGGAACTCGAACTGGTGCAGACTAGTTCCTGCTCCGTTGTGATGCTCGTGTAAGGCACTCTAGTGGAAGAGCAGTGCGATTTTTGTTATTTGTATATATTTTGCAGTGTCTGTTAGATTTTTTTCAGCTTGTGCTTCAGCCTCACACCCCCACATGAAGGAAGCGTTTTGTTTAAGCGATGCTAATTGATATTAGTTATATAGACATATTTTTCCAGTTTTTATTTCATTTTTTCTGAACCATGGCATCATCTATTACAGCTGTCCTACCATTGTTGACAGAATCATTTACAGCCGTTCAGTAGCATCCACATGGTCTTCTGCCATCTTTGTAGCTACAAGGTTCTGTTATATGTAGACGCCCCTCACCTCCACCAGATAGAGCTGTTTTATTTCAGTGACCCATGGCTGTAATTAAAGGGTCATTTTGGTCATTTTGATGTGTTTCTGTGTAAAAAAACCCACCAACTTTATCATTACTATCTCGCCAGTTCTGAACAGCTTTAGTTTGGAGAAATAGTTTACGTCCTGAAGGACCTAGTTTGAGTACAGTGAAGACCAAAGTGTTTTTACTTCCTTCTTAAAACAACCACAATGTCCAAAACTTCATAGTAGTTCATGAGAAGTTTTCATTTTCACATAAGGTTTTACAAGCGTAAATGGTGTCAACAGCAGCAGAATGTAGCA
The DNA here is from genome assembly GCA_006937965.1 of Callopanchax toddi. NCBI lineage: Eukaryota > Metazoa > Chordata > Actinopteri > Cyprinodontiformes > Nothobranchiidae > Callopanchax > Callopanchax toddi. Next base: position 1,080,029 of record SSNR01000080.1, read on the forward strand.
CTTCGGTGCATCCAGGGGTCAAAGTAAGGAAGGAATTTAAAAATATTTCTGCTGAAATGCTGCGTAATGCAAGTTTGATAATGGTGGACTGGAGTTGTCTTAAGATGGCAGCAATCTGTTCAGGATTTGGACCATATTGATGAGCTAGAATATAGCTGGTCTAAATGGACCCAACTTCAAAACAGTTTGTTGCCATCTTAAAACATTTCCTGTTAACCACCGTTATTTCAGTAGAAATATTCAACTTTTTTTCCCCCAAGATTTGACCCCTGGATGCACCAGAGTTGAAACATTTTACTGCTGCTATTTATAAATATAACTCCCAATACTTCCTTAAAAAAATAGTAAAGCTTCGTATAAAAGCTGGTGATTGAAACCGTTTTAAGATGGCAGCAATACACAAGATTGTAATAGGCGTTAATTATGTATAACGTTTACACAAAAAACACTTCAAAGGGGTCAGAAGTTTCCTTTAAGAAGTGAAGCACCTTTCGACTAGCTCTAAATACGAGCCTTTACTATTTTTACTGTTAATTTTAAACAGATTACCAACATTTTTATAGACCTTCCCAAAGGACTGACCCTCATGAGTTTATTAAACTGCAGAAATCTACATATAAACTCAGATCCTCTTAGCAGTGGGTGAATGAAAGGTGTGGGATGTGAGCATGACTTGTCCGTTTTTGTTTGGGGTAAATCTTTGTATGAAATCAGATCTTCAACAAAAACTCTTCCAGAGCTCCGAGCCAATGCCTTGGAGCTTATCTACACTCGTCTAATCACGCAGGACCGATGTGGGTGTTCAAATCATTTCTAGTCTTTCTATTTTAAACAACAAACTTTTATTTACAAATCTGAAAGAACTACCTCAGAGCAGCATCTGGTGCTAGCTGATATGATCCCACTCTGATGAGAAATAGTCGAATCTCTAGTGACCAAACCAGTTCAAGCCAATTTCACGTGAGAGCTTCTTTTTCTATTTTAATAAACAGAAAGCCAACAAATCTCATGACTGGTGGGTTGGTTTAGTGGAGTTTATTTTGAGGGGACCAAATGTTCTAACCATGTGAAACTGCTCATAGAGACGGCGACAGAACCAACCCGACTCCACGTGTTTTAAAATCCTAACCATGACTGGATCTGTTGAATGTGCCATCGTTGTGCTCATCTCTTTGGCGTGTAATGTTTGAAGTGGCAGCAAAGGTTTATCATAATGCATGTGTTTCCATTGGTACTTCGGATGGCCTGCTGTTTAGGTAAACGTGTTCGACAGCAGGATAAAACCAGCGTTTTTCATTTTAGTTTTACCAAAAACATAGTTTTGTAGTCCTGACAGCTATGCCATGAGATCAGATGCTTTTTATTTCTGTTTCAACCCAGAACTGCAATAAAATCCTACAAATAGTTTTACTCGGCATCATTTTCAGGTTACCGGATGTCGGTAACGCAAAAAGGGAATCTACAGCGTATCAAATCATTCGATGAAAGGTACATATGAGCTCGTGTGTCAATTCTCTCCAGATTAAACATCCTGCATGTTCAGTTATTTTCTGTGTGCCTTTGGTCGAATCTCTCCTTTATCTGCCCAGGCTTTGGGGGTTCTTGTCGCATAAAGAGTCATCTGTTCTTATTAACCGTATAGATGCTGCATAGAACGATCAGTATTCGTGTTTGCACTTTCAAAGCAGTCTCTAAAAATAAAAAAATAAAAACGCCCACCTGACTTGTTGGGCTCAGAATAAAAAAAAAGAAATAACTGACGAGGTATTTTATGCTATCGATAGGAACTATAAGGAATACTTTGAGAAGCTTTTCTAAAAGTTGTTTTATCTATATCTATATCTATATATATTCATGAAGTACCTCATAAGCCTGATATATGCTGCATTGACTTTTTATTTTTCCTCTTTAGTGTACTTCATATTGTCCAAGAACATTTAGGTTGTTTTTTTCTTCCCGTTTGGGAGGTTTGAATGTCACGACTCGGCTGCACAACCAGCACAGCTCGTAGTTTTAGTCATTAGTGCCCAAGTCAAATGTCTCATTTATGCAACTAAAACCTTAAATCTCCTCCAAATAATCCTCAACTCATTACATATTCTTAGTCAAAAAAATGATACGGTAGAGTTGCACCAAGCATTTGTGTTTAAAAACTCAGGTATCGCCATAGAAGGGCTTTATCTGGTCCCTCCTCCTCCTCCTCCTCTCACACCCTTGTCTTAAATCAGCCTTAGAGCTACTGGTGAAGTTCCCATTTGGCCTTAAAAGTTGAAATTATGCACTACATTTCCAACAGCTTTACTCCCCAACATCCACATCGTTTCTGTTATCTACCTCCCATGAATGTAGAGTCTGCCCTGGAGTTGTCAGCCGACTGCGACGTTTTTTTTTTACCATTTAAGGTAGATAAACAGCCAATAACCCAAATATCCTTTATCTTCTCATTTTCATTTGTTGCTTTTTTTCATCTTAAAATGATGAAAGAAGCAAAGCGACCAAAGTCTCATGGCGAAGGCAGCCCAGGAAAACCCGTGTGAATTCAAACCTCCCTTTTTATTTGTTTTTAGTCCCGTTTTATTTAAAACCACAACATGCCAAAACTGAGTTCGCTGTCCGTTTCCTGTTCTTGTGAGGGTCTTCATGTTGCTAAAGAATTTGTTCACATCTGATGCTAAGCTCCTTGTTGTTGTTGTAAAGTTGTAAACTTTGATTTCTAAGTCATATTACCTTTTTTTTTTTTGAGGTAACAATTCTGCTTACAGAACACAAAATATGCTGTAAACCCTGTTAGGACAAAAATGTGAAAATGTATCACTTAATATAGTTCATTCTTTGGCTTGACTGTAAGTTGCGTTAATAAAAATGTTGAAAACACTTTTGCGTTGATTTTTCTTCTGTCTGAAATGTTTTTTGTACTTTTAGCTAAAATGTATTGAGTTTTAAAAGTTTGAGTTGATTTTTGTCACAAAATCCAATTCAATAAAATTGTTTTTGTCACTTAAATGTTTCAGATCAGTAAACAAATATCAGTGATAACCTGAGTTATTTAGCAAACCTACCTGATGTTCTACCTTTGTTCTTCAGTTTCTTTACAACAGGGCATGATGTGTTGCTTTTTGAGATCCTTTAGCCTTCTTAATGTCAGGTTCTATTGAAGTGATTTCCTAATTCTACAGATCTGGCAAAGTCTGGGTCTGACCTTTGAAACTGGCCTCAGATTTCTAAATAATGTAGCTAATCACAGCTACTACCTTAATTAACAAGTGGGGAATAAATTTTCCACCTAAAGCCAGTTTTTAAATTCTAAATAAATGAGATCTGGGTTATCAAGTGATCTATGATGGTGAAACTAGTTATCTGAAACATTTTAAGTGACAAAAAAGCAGAAATGTGACCTCTGTAAGGAAGCAGGTTGATCCTTATTCACAGCATTTTATCTATCAAAGTTTATTTAAATATAAAAATTCATTCACAACTCAGAAAAAGGGTTTAATGCAGTAAAAAAAAAAAAGCTTTCAGCTCTCTGTGAAGCATTGTGTTTCTAATAGCTTGGCTTTCTTCGACTTAGAAATAAGAGAAGATAAAACTTTATTGATCCCACAATGGGGAAATTTGTACGTTACCACAGCTCGTTACACATACAAGAAATGGAATACAATTATAATAAAAGAACAAGTACTATTTACAACATTAAACCACATGCTCTACATTGCTCATGACATGTGTTATAGAGTCTGACTGCTGTTGGGATAAATGATCTGCAGAAGCGTTCCTTCTACAGCGAGGATGTATCCGTCTGACTAAAGGAGCTGTCCAGTGCACTCTCAGACTCATGCATGGGGTGATGATGTGGGTTGGTCATAATCGACATCAGCTTTGCTAACATCCTCCTCTCACCCTCCACCACCAGATTCCAGATAAACTTCCTCACCAGTTTGTTGATTCTGTGCCTGTCCCTTTCGTTGCATCCCCTCCCCAGCAGGCCACTGCATAGAAGAGGGCAGTTGTGACCACTGAGTCGTAGAAGGTCTTTAGCAAGGTTCTGCAGACTCCAAAGAACCTCGGTCTCCTCAACAGGTGGAGTTGGCTCTGGCCCTTCCTATACAGGACATCTGTATTTGTAGACCAGTCCAGCTTATTGTTGAGGTGAACACCCAGAAACCTAATGACTGTTCCCTGCATGTTCACTGGTGTTGCAGGAGGGGACTTCTTCCTGAAGTCTACGTATAGGTGATCATATTTATCAATTTAACTGAATCCTGACCTCAATACTTCATTTGTCTTAAAACTATTTATGAAAAGTCCCTTTTTTCAATATTAAATAAGCTGGACAGGAAATCAAACACTTGGCCTTTCAGGAAGTATTCATGTTTAATCACCTTTATGTAGATCCATGTCAACACACCAAACACATTTGTTTTATAAAAAAGAAACTTTAGTGAAATTTATTTAACTTTATTAATTATATCTTTACTAATAAAATGTAAAAACAAATACAAATGATGGGACAGACTGAGCTCAGAATATCGTAGAGAACATTCATTGGAGGTAACTTCTCTGGGGTTTTTTTTCCTGAAGGTCGCAGAATAAACTGGTAAAAAAAAGTGAAAATGTTCTGAAAAAGACATTTAAACCGAAGACACACAGTAATGCTACAGGTTGATCGTTTGGCTTTGTTAGATAAATTAAACTTTCATGTGATTTTGTGGATTTAAAGCATGAATTTGGGGTTTGGCGAGGGGCTTTGGCATGCTGCAACACAGAATTTCACAAGAACAAAACGATACTGAGACACCCACAAAATTTAGACACGACGCGGGTAATTAAAAAATAAAGCTCAGGGTCATGTGTGATCAGACACTACTCTCTATAAATCACTACACCGATTTAAAAAAAGCTTTGGTGAAATGGAATTAGATAAAATTGTGGGTTTGATCTTTGAAAATGTACAAACACAAAAACGTTTTTCTTCTTCACGTGAGTATTTGTGCACCAGAAAGTCTCCCAACATCTCGTTCTGCTCCAGTTGATCCAGTGGAAGACAGTTTGTAGAAATTAGGGCCAGCTGCAGAAAAACACTAAGCTACAATTGTTGCGATATGGAACTGATGTCTGATGGCGACGGCTCAAAGGTCTATCGCATTTCCTTTGGCGGTGAATCCTGCGTGTCAAGGAAGGAAGATTAAAAAAAAAACACTACAGGATGGTAAAAAGGTATGAATGGAAAAATAACAATAAATTAACCAAAACCAATCTGACCCAAATACATAATACTTTAGTTTCATTCTCACAGATCTCCCACATCAAATAGAAACAATTTTTCTTATAAAAAAGTTATAAAATAAATAAGGACTCTTTCCCTTTGAGGTTTGCGTAGAAAAGGAGTTGCACAGTATGCAGGCCTAAGAGGAGAAAGAGTAATCAGGTTTCATTAGTTTAGTACTTTTCTGTATTATTTCCTCCTCCTCGTCCTCTTAGTGGTCAGAATCGCTCAGCGCCGGGTCGTTGTGGGCCCCTGGTGGTCCTCAGTACACCCAGTTCACAGGGACCCACTGGGGTTCCGTGCACAATTTGTCCACAGCGGCCTGTAGTGTCTCGAAGGCCTTGTCCAGGTTGTCGTTGACGATGGTCAGGTCGAAGTAGTGGCTGTAGGCCCTCTGGATCCGGGCGCTCTCGTCCACAGTCTTCCTCAGATCCACATCCTGCAGAAACGAGAGGAACGGGTCGGTTCTGGAAACATCCACAGGTTGTCTGCTTGGTGAGTTTAACCTGCTGCTGAGACAATTTTGATTTGTCTGATCAGCACTTTGGTGAAAACAAACTGTGAAGCTGGAACCAATTCATTGTACCAAGCAGTAACTCAAGTTACTGGGTTTTTAACAATTAGTTGTGCACAAAAAAAGGTCGACAAACTACATAAGAAAGTGTGTATTTATGTATTTGCAAGTGAATCCTAGTGGCCGCTCTGATGAAAACTATGCTTGACTAGACTAAGATCTTGGACTGAATGTTGGGTGGTTGACGCCTGACGTTGATGACTCACTGTGAGCTGTTTCGTCGTGAGGCCTGCGTCCACCACGGCTTTGTGCATGGCCTTGAGCGTATCGAAATCAGGCGCTGCGATAAACACCACATAAGGCATGAACTCTGATGTTTTCAGTACCTTCAAAGCCTGGAGAGCATCAGGAGATGATGTTACAGACAAAACCCTTTCAATGTGCTACAGTTAAGAAGAACAGGTGGAATTCTGCGCTGTGCACCTGTGGGTTGACATCCAGGATGCAGGTGCGTCCTGTGGAGACCACCTCGTGGATGGAGTCGATCTTTGTGCCGTACAGGTTGCCGTCGTATTCTCCGTGCTCCAGGAAGCGACCGGCCTTCACGTCCGCCTCCATCTCTGTCCTTGAGGTGAAGTGGTAGGAGTTCCCGTTTAGCTCTTCGTCACGGGGCCTCCGGGATGTGTCTGGACACAAAGACTCCGTTAGTGTTCAGCTGCTGCCTTGTTGCACTGGGATGTATGGGAATATGCGTACATGGTATAGTGGTGCCAAAGCACGTTGGATGGAGGACCATCAGTCGGTTCTTCAGGCTGCGTCGACCCACTCCCTGGGCTCCGATCAGAACCAGAGTCTTCCTCTGGAAAGCGGGGACCTTCGCCACTTCCTCGTAGATCTGCAACTCGTGTCTGTCGAACTCTGTTTCAACGGGTTTTAAAAATTAATCACGGGAAGAACAAAAAAATAAGTAATCTGATAATCCTAAAAGAAGAAAGCCTTCTGACCTGCGTTCTTAGCTGTTAAATACATCATCTTCTTCTTCTTCTTCGCTGCTAAGGTGCCACAGAGGATTCCTACAAAACAAAAGAGGGAACATTTAAAGGGACCTTGGGTTTATCAAGTGTCTGACACCCTCATCCAGTGCAGAACCAGCTGACTGATCAGCTATGTTCCTTCCTTTTAATCATATTATTTTTATTGCTTGCATTCCTGGCTGCTGCCATGACAACCAAATCAGGAAATTGGTAGTTATCCATCTATTTATCTGTGTTATTGCAGTATGTGGCCAGTAGGAGGCAGGCGTGATCCATTATCCGAGTGTTGACATTATTAGTGACAGATCAGCCTCAGGCCTGAGGTCTGGCTTCCCATAAGAGCTCTGCCTCCTGCTAACATCAGCACAGCCGATCAGCTGAGCTGTAAACTTGGAAGAGCAGCATCTCAACAACTCCGTGTTCTTACAGAAGTGCAGCTTTCACAAAATGACGTCAAACCCAGCAGGACGGGACACGTAGAGACACACCTGATCCATCAAAGTCTCTGGGAACAAAAGCTTTCCTCTTCTCCTCCAGGAACTGACTGGGTATGAGTCCTGTGGCTCCGCCCACCACATGGCAAGCCTGGAGGAGATCGTAGAACATCTTGACACTTTTGTTGCTGCCGTCACTTTTATTGACAGTTGAAAACAAAAGCAGGAGAGAGGCTCACCTGCCACCAGTTGGGATCCTCCCTGTTGACGATCTGAAGGATGTCCCCCTTCTTGAAGGCCATTCCCGCCTCTCGACAGGGGATCAGGTTGTCGTTAGCCGGGTCGTATTCAAAGTACGGCCGCACGTACACCTGCAGTGACCAAATGTGAGTTCCTGTTTGTTTTTAACTCAAAAGACAATCGTTTAAATAAATAAACGCTGGCAGCAGCTCCTTTACCCCATTACACCCTGAATCCTACACATCCAGATCGCTCCGGCAGCGGAGGCGTCTGCCAGCGAGGTTAAGTGCTCTGGCTGATGCATTCGATTAAACAAGCAGCCGGAGGAAGCAATAAAACAAGCCAGTAAAATTTACTGAGCTCCGAGCCAGAGAGCATTTTGCTTTATGTCTCATTCACTTTGACTTCTATTCATTCAGTTCAGCCCTGCAAAGCATTTTTATGTTCAAGATGCATTAAAGTCATAATATTAGTTTTGCTCCTCGATAAGGCGAAAGCTGTAGGATGAGTTGTGATGTGTAGAGAGAAAATAAGAATTTAATAACCTACTGTAGTTGTCATGCAACTACAGAAAGCATATATATGTGTGTGTGTGTGTGAGACAGAAACAGCTTTTCTGACCCAGATAGCACATGGAGTGTTATTAATAGGGCTCCCGTGGTTCACATTCATGCTCCGAGGACTGCAGGAAGGCCAGATTTCCACCACCCTAACATCTGCCACTCACAAGTCCCAAACCGCCTGCTTGTTTTGGTTTGTTTGTTAGTTTTTTATTCACCTGTGGAGGTGCCGGAGCATCTCTGTAGCTCGGGAGGATCTTCAGCGTGATCCCTCCGCTGCAGTCTTTGAGCATCTCCTGCAGCTCAGTGGGGTTGTTGCCCACGTCCTTCCCGTTCACCTCCTTAATGATGTCGCCCACGTGCAGCAGACCCTGCCGGTCGATCATGCCGCCGTGGAGGATCCTGGCGATGACCAGGTCGTCCTTCTCCACCCGAAACGTCACACCCTGAGAGGAAGTTGAATGTTTAAAAATGTTTAAATCAGAACATGTACTCATGCACGCGTAAAAAAAAAAACATAAAACATTATCAGCGTTCGTCCCGGCTCACCAGCGGCTCGCCGGCTTTCTTTCGGATGCCGATCATGCGCACGGCATCAGCTTGCATGAGAGCGTTGTTCACCGCTGCATCGTTGGTTGTCTCTGCCGGGGGAGGGACTTCGTAGCATTTCGATGCCACCATGTCATGAGCCTCTAAAAGAGACTGAGGGAAAGACAGGAGTTGAGGGTGAGGAAGTAATAATGCCTCATAGCAAGCCAAGGAGAATATACACCCTTCCTTAATGCACAAGTCAGCTCCTGCAGGTATTGTGCTGATTATTAAACATTCTGATGATGACTGTATGGAACAAAGAATAAACCTCTGTCTTTCTAGATGTAATCATCTAAAGGTGAACAAAAAGCACCTAGATGTGACGAGATGTTTCACTAGCATGCGTGGGTGTTCAAAACCAATCATCTAATGGGTCAAACAGGAGGATTATTATCTCAATCTCATCACTTCGTTTTTAGTTGACTGACTATCCCTGCAGCAAACACCCAAACCTGATATTACGGTCACTTTTTCCTAAAATTGCCTAAAAACAATAAACAACTGACTGGGAAACTCGTATGCTCTAAACTCACATGCTCAGTGATGTAATATCTGTTTTCCTTCTCTATCTGGCCTGCCTTTCCCTTCCTCCCATGTCATCTGTCTTCCTCAGTAGGTCAACAGGGTCTTATCTTTCAGCTAACAGCCCGGAGGCCTTCCATTGGTGCAGAAGCCGTGTTGGGCTCCGAATCCCAGCTGCTATTGGTCCGCTGGGCGTAAACCCTGACAGAGGTTAGTGTTCTAATGATGCATGAGAGCACCAAATGTTTGCTGCTAGTTAGAACTACAGTCAAAACAACAACATTGTGAATTAAAATAATAGTATTTCATAGCATGCTTAGAAAATATGGAGTCAAATCTTGAAAATAACATGCAGGATCCGACACAATATCACAAGGTCTTACATGATGTTAGCAGGTCACGTGTTCTGACTAACTCTCAGCTATTGTGACACATTATTTTCACTCTATCTGTAGCACTAACTGAGTTATAGTCCTTTGGTTTTGGCTAAGGTTGATTAGCTGTGGTGGCCATCTTGAATAGGGTCAGATCCGGTGATTGGTTTCAGGACGTTTCATTAAAATCCATTGAGTGGTTCATGTGATATGTTCCTAACTTGTCTAAAATACAGGCAAAAACATTATTGTCCACCTTGAGCCTTTTGGCAGTCGGTGATATAAAACTCCAGCTAAGAGAGATATCTGCAGTTTGTAGCTTTCCCTTCACCTGAAAATGCGGCTCCTGGAGGATTCTGGAGAGCTCAGCTGCGCTGTCATCTTTCACCTTCAGGTTGTTGATGTCACCTAGGATCTCCGTCACCAGCTCCATGTTGTTGTCCTGCACGGCTTCCAGCTTCACTTCCTCCTGCTGCTCTTGAGCCTGGAGGGGAGACAGACGCTCAGGGAGGGCAGATGCTTCTCAGAGCTTTTATTTAGATGTGTAAAAGTGAACGGTTGGTAGCGATAGATGGCCTAGTGTGTCGTTTTTATGAATTTCAGCCCTGCAGGGAACGACTTTATGGTAGAAAATGTGATTTGCAACAACGTAAAGTTAAATCCTTTCCTGACTGACGGTATGTTTGCACGTGTTGGTCAAAGCCTTACTGTGATTAAGCACCTCAGAACAAGCAAAGCGCCGCTGGCAGCCGAGGGTGAGGGAGGTCAGTGTGTTCACTGCTGCTCACCCTCAGCTATGTGTGTGTGCTACCTGAGCAGGGGAGCGTACAATGGGACTTTCCATGATGCCGCGCAGGAAAAGCAGGTCGATGTCTTTGGCGCCCGCAGAAGTGGGCTGCTCGCCCGCGTTCTCCAGCACCTGCTGCATGGCTGCAGACAAACGGGCACAAACACGCAGAGAGAAATGGATAAAGAGCGTTACCCAGGCGCGGAAGTCATTTAACGCATGAAGACACACACTCCTGCACCCGCTAGACCCCAAATCCTTCAGACTCTGACAATTTCTCTCTGCAAACGTAAGCATTCACTGCTCAGATTCATGGTGCACACACCTCCTACATTCTGCACGACAGCAACAACGCCAGATGCCATAAAACTCCAAGAAACTCAGAGCACATTCCTACAAGAACCTACAAATAGTTCGAACATGCCGAGGCATAAAAACAAGATTTGAAGGCAGTCAGTGAAGACATAAAATCCTTGATCCAGTTAAGACTACCAGACAGAAGCAGAGGTGTGGACTGTTGGTATGAGCATGCTAACTCTGTAATGCCAGGATCCCAAAGCCAATGTAAGCCCATTTAAGGCACTTAAAGCCCTGGGAACGCGTGTGAGTGTTTTAAAGCATGTGTTAGTGTGTCATTATACACTTATGTGGGTAATAGGTACTCTCACAGTCAGCACTTTAATACAGTTAACTCACTATTATTACTGTGAAGTTTGCTCTACTAACCTGCTATTACTCTTTTAACCCCGAGTCATGCTCTGAGCCGTCAGGCCTCACTCTATACTTCAGCTTCTTTAGAAAACAGTGCAATGTGCTAAACTACCGCCCTGGAGACACAAATCATGTGCTGCTACTATTAAACCAACAGCTTTGTATACAATGGCATTTTTACTACATTGTCCTGCAACAGCAAAACTAGTAAAATTAAGGCAAATTGGTTTTTAAACTAAGATCATTTTGCACCATCTACAGACAGAGCGTGTGTTGTGAATGACTCCCAGCTACGACCACACCAAACCCTAGCTCATTAAGTCACTGAGCTGGAGCCATTTTTATGTTTTCTAGGGTCAACTGGCTGCAGTGGCCATCTTGAACTGGATTAAGTCATTCAGCTGTGCAGGAACATCCAATGATTACTTTCTAAGAATTGTATTAAAATCCATCCAGTGGCATATAGGATATTTTACCAACAGATGGACTCTGATGGCATGAAGTTTAAATCTTGCATGATCACTTAGTGCTCAGAGCACGACTCTCAGCCGTCAGCACACCAACCTTTAGCTGAATATCTGTAAATCTTGTTGAGTAACAGCCATCGTTTTTGTTTTCTAATGCCGATTAGCAGCCATCTTGAATCAGGTTGACCTCAAAAGTCATAGACGTCTACCTGATAATTACTTTCCTAACAATACGTTATAAATATTATAGCCTTTCACTTTGTGGTGAAAAACACTGGAACCTCACAGGAGTTCAAACTCATATCTTGTGTTTGACAGAATTTACTGGGACAAAATCCATTATTCTGAATCTGGTGCTTTTGTGAGAATGGATGCATCACCTAAATAAAAGCACAACTAACGGAAATCTGAGAGCACAGAGTTCATTCAGACTGCATAAACAGCAAGCTCTGTGCAAAACAAACCTTAAATATTTATGAAGGACAAACAAGGGGAGGGAGGTTAAAACTAGACTGCAGAATGTTAAACTAATACAACCACAAAGAATTATACATGTGCTTTATGCTAGCACAGGAACGCTAAACTAAAACGCTGTTTGGATTCTCACACACACTATTTTATGCGTGTATGAACGGGATATTTAGTTCCTGTGGAGACCACACACAATCTCTCAGCGCAGAGCTGTAATTGTAGAAACAACCACACACACACACACACACCATAAACAAGCAACAGCCTGATTTCATTATACTCACTCCTACAGGGATTCATAGTCTGTGAAAACTGTTCTTTTTTATTTACACATTTTATGTTTGACATCCTAGTCCTGTTTTTAATAGAAGAGGCAGAAGACTAAGAGAAACACACACATGTGACGCCTCCACTCTAGAACTAACTTTCCAGAAATGTGCATCAAGTCAGAGCAAAAAACCACTTAAACACATCTGGAACCAAACACGGGAGTTTTTTCTGCTCTCTGTGTTGACCTTTAGCCACTAGCTGAGATTACTGTGTCATCACGCCCTCAACCACAGAAATGTTTGCTCAATCCAAACCTGTCCTACGCCTCGACTCATCCCAACGAGAAATCCTAAAGCTCTGGTCCAGAAAAAGATCTGAAATGAGTTAAAACGCCCATTTGAAGCTAAATAATCCCATGAAATGGCAGAGGTTTAACCCAAATCAAAGATTAGATTCTAAAACCAGGTGGTTATTTTAGTGTTTTCCCCTCAATGATTCATTCATACATATAATCAGGTACCTGTTCACCTCCTCAGGTCTGTCTGCTGTCTGTTTCTACCCAGGTGTGTGGACTGACTGTCAATATTGAAACTCCCTGTTTAAAAATCCCTGCATCTATTTTTAAGGAATGTAACAAAAATCAAAGATAAACAACAGGAGTGTTTTTAGCTCATGATTGCTGCATTTTCTCGATCTCTCCCTGCTTGAACACAGCTGATTTCTTTGAATAAGTGATGAACCGCTCCAGTAGAAAGCAGTGAAGGCTGAGGAGACATTTCAACAGGTAGATTTATGTGTTTCTGAGCAGAAACAATGCTAACGTTTTACAGCAGTGACTTAAAACAGACACTAGAGGATGCTAAAAACAAGCCCAAACTTCAAATTATGCCTTTAGTTTAAATAAAACATGATAAATATTTAAATGAAATGGAAAATGAAGACAAAAATGTAAGAAAAAAAGTTCATTTTCTATCTGTCAAACTTTTATTTTTGGTATTTTTATAGATTCAGCTAAAGATATTAGAACACGTTTTCTTTAGGCCAGGCTGCTAGTAGCAAAGTGCCCAAAGATCTCATTTAAAATCGATTTAAAATGACTGAGTAATTATATATTCATGGTAAGATGATACAGCTAAATTGAATAAACAACTATAATCCATGAGATGATTGAAATGCACCGCTTGGTAGAATTTCAGCACTAGTTCAACCATTGATTTTTGAAATTCAATATCAATAAATTAGCTTTCTACTAAATTACTGTGTCAAATACGATGTAGTTACACTTATTGGACAAGAAATACTGTACATTACTTATAAGCACATTTCTGTGACTACAGAGAATAATGAAGTGAAGTGGTCTGCATACATCTACTAAGGTTAAATAAAAAAATATGTGTTGGGCAATTTCACACCTTTAAGTTATTAGTTTTACAATAATCCTGCAAAATAAGCTAAAAGCAAGCAATGATCCACATAACTTTGGTGCAAGTAAGAAGTAAACAAATTAAACATTTAAAAATCATTTGAATCCCTTGAGATAAAGGCAAAAATAAACACAAAAAAAGGAGAGCATCTCTGCGTCTCAGTCCACCTCCTCCTTTTCTCACCTCCAGACGTTTCTCCCTCCTGATTGGGCTGAGCAGTCGGGGGTCCCTCCATGCCAGCTTGTCCCGGGGGCTTCACCTCCTCTCGTACCCCATCCTGACAGGGATCGTCCACAGCTGTGACCATTGCCAAGCCCTCCACCTTCCTGCTCCTGCCACAAGTATGCTAAGGCGAACCACTAGCAAACCACCGGCAGTAGCAACTACGTCCTCTGTCCTCCAAACCTGCTTTTTTTTTTGTCTTTGCACTGCTGACTTTCTAAATTACCAAAGAAAAAGCAAAAGCAGAAGGACGGTATGAAGGAGAAAGAGGGAAGAGACACAAAACGAGTGTTGAATGAAGGGGATTAAAATCAGATGATAATAAGAGATGAGGGGGGGGATGATAGGGAGGAAGAATTAGGGATGAGGGGAGGAATTCAGAAGAAAAAAAGAACAGAATCTGGAGTTTGAATAGGTTCTAAAAGACAGGCGTGAAACGAGACAGTCAAAACTAGACAGCTGGATCGCACATAAATGTGGACATGCATGCAGCGCTCGTCAGTCCCCTCCCTCCTCTCTGACTTTAATACCTTCCCGCACTCAACTCCACCTCTTTTTTTCTTTTTGTTTTTTGATCACACAGAAACACGTATAATCCCTCAATCCCCTCCTGCTGGGATCACTTCAGTACCCCTCCTCTTGCACCCTGTCTAAAGTCAGGTTACCCCTCTTGTCTAGACAGAAACACACAGTTCAATTATGTAAGGAACCTTACATAAGTCGAACTGAATGGGGCCCATTCCAATTCATTTAACTGTCATTTCTCTCATTCGTGCAAATTTTGCACAAAATTTGAGCTTTCTGCTACTTTAGTGTGCAGAAACTCTCAAGTGGATTCTGGTAAAAACAACCCACTTCCTTTCTTTGTTTGGATGTTTTCCACTCATATTAACACCTAACCTTCAATTAAATGTGTAGACTTGAGGAGGGATGGATTAACTTATAGAGCTACGCTGAGCTCACTTCTGGTAAGCTAAATACATCATACTTTTTAATAACGCCTAGTCTTCAAAATCAGATAAGAGATCAGATCTCTTGGTGGCAACAGCAGTCTCTCACGTCACTCTTCTTTATCGAATTGTTTCAATTCAGCCAAATTGGAGGGTTTTCCAACATGAACTGCATGTTTAAGGTCAAAGGTCAGAAATTCTCCCTCAGGATTTGTTGGTTGTCAGCAGATTTCATGGTTCAGATCAATGAATGTTGATATGAAATAACAGATTTGATGGCTGCAGTGGTGACTTACAGCACATCACGCTAAAGAGTGGGATCTAAAGCAAGAGCAGACTCCTCCCCTTCACCATCCATCAAGCTCCTCCCATAAGAGACACAACTGGAGCAGATCTGTAGGCTTTAATCTACTCCCTCAACCAGTCAGCCCCTCCCCCATCTCAGGACACAGGATAATAATCCGGCCATGAAAGCACAGGATTACAGTATCTACCTCTGCCTCTTTCATCATTAAAATGTCTGTGAGCTTATCCTGGTTAGTAGTTCTCCTACTAACTAATCATGTCTGCATATTAACAAAAAAACTAACATTTCCACAGAAGCATCCAGTGCATTAAGCTGTGTTTACCTATGCAGTCTGTGTAGCCCCGTCCTATTGGCTGCTCATCAGTCCACTGTGATAACCTGCAGAGACATAAACAGGTAGTCCATCAGCCGCGAGTACTCGGGTTTACTTGCATATCTGCACACCAGTTTTCATCATTCCTTACATAAACTTTAAGGTATAAAACGAACACATTTATCCTCCAGAGACTTGCAGGATTCAGCCCTGAGGATTTTCTGTCACTCTGCTTCTAGAGAGACAGAAGGCCCGTCTGCAGACCGAGGCAGTCGTGCTCTTTGAATCACACACACACTCTCCTCCCGGGCGGCTGATCGTGCTCAGCTATTGAAGCATGCTTGCATCATCAGCTGATGCTGAGCTGTCCGAGTGGTGAATGGTCACTATTTTCTGGAACTAATGACAAAGCAGTGTTTACTCCTCTCCCCAGGAAGGGTTTCAACTCATTTCCCATCACACACACACGCACGCACGCACGCACACACACACAAGTAGCATAATGGCTTACAGAGGTCTGAGGGAAGTACTTGATTATCTTTGATTCCCATGGAGTACATGTACACTAAGTGAGTAAAATATACTAAATCTAATTTTGAGGGCCGATATCAATTTCTGATTGTTGTACAGTCTGCCCTGCTGATGCACATTTATTTAAAATAACTGAAAATAACAATACTTTTTTATAAATTTATGAAAAACTTGAAAATGATGATTCTGGAAAAGAGAGAATCTGGTATTGTCAGTGTGAATTAGCAGTTCATAAATCATAATGGGGGTTTGCTGCATGGCAATGGTGCATTCATGGACTATAAAAAATGTTTTGAAGTTTCAGTTTGGCCACCCATCAGTTAAGCTAATCTTAAACTCAATGTTTCCTCTTCGTTTCTGGATACTTTATCTTTTAAATCAACAACATGGAGCTCAGAACAAGAGACCAGAAATCCTTGAACTCACTGAACCAGGTGACAATAAGTTCTAATATTCAGTAATTCAGCTTATTTTGACTTGTTTAGCTGTTAAATAACAGAACTTTAAAAAATTCAGACATCTCATTAAAAAATGCAAAAATATATAAAATCACCATCTGCAATTAAAACATTTCAAATTTTGACCTACTTATAAGAAGTTAGGAGCCAAAAATAATAACAAAGACGACATCTTGTCAGTCGTTTAGAATATGTTTTTGCTTCACTTGGTTCTTTTTGTCCATCTTACATCAGCATAACGAGTCTCCTGCTGCAGGAGGGGTCAAATGATTACGCAACAAGGATTACAATCACGTTCAAACGGCTCATTGAAAGTGAAAGAAATCCCTTAGAGGAATGTTAACAGGAGCGCAGGAGCCATGATGGATCAATCGATTCGTCCAGATGAGGACGAAGGACCAAAAGCTTAAAGAGGACCTGATGTTAGAAGAATGTTCAGAATGAGCAGAGAAATGGAAGATTTATAGGAGACTGGATGTGAAGAAGTTTAGAAAAGTCTTGAGAGTCCCAGGAGAGTCAGACAGGAGACAGGAGAAAGTCTTCAAAGAAAAAACAACTTCTTTTAAAAATGACTACCCATGAAAACGTGTTCAAACGTCACTTTACACAGATTATAAAGTGTTGTGCCTGAATCTTTTTGCACTCATAAATCCGTGACATCTGGAGGACGAGTGGCTTGATTTTCACTGACCAAGTGGTTTCTTTTCACATGTCCTGCTTCTGGAGCTTCTGATATCTCAACATAGCTACTCTCTGATCCTCATTCCTCCTCCTGGGACGGCGAGAGGCAAAAAAGAGGAAGAGGATACATTTGCAACCCTGGCTGCCATTGGCTGGTCTGTATGAAAGGACGAGCCAACAAAAGCCCTGTGAGTGCCCCTGGTCGTGACTCGTGATGATGGACAGCTCGAGGAAGAGGGATTATTAAGGAGGATCAGAGCTTGCTTTTGTACAAAACATCCCTTTTGTTTCACTCATGGTGGCGTGCATCAAATGCAGAGTAAAGTTCAGTGAGCTGACCTCTCAAACAGGGACAAGATCTCCCTACTAACCCCTTAGCTCTTGTACTCTCTGCCACCTTGTGCCAGGCTCTGAGGTGCACAGGAGAGCAGCCGTCACTTTCATTTCCTCTCAGGAATCTCAAAGGAGGAATCTGGAAGTCACCTGCTGACTCACGTGCAGAAAAGGAACATTTGCAACATTTTTCAACCTCTAAAAGCTGCGAGTTTAACAGTTCAAGTCCAAAAAACTGTTCCATGAATTCATAAACCCCTCCCCTCTCTCAGCCATCACCCTATGTAGGTCACTCCATGTGTTAACACGGCCGCTCAATAAGAGGATTACACCGCTAACCCTAAGACAGTCATCTTAGCAGATCAATATCAGAAGAATATTCAACAATACTCCCTCAACAGCAATTAGTCCCACGCTGCAGCTGCTCGTTACAGACAGCTGATTAACCCAGCAATCTGCTCCTGATGGCAACTTTATTTATTCTGCCGACTCGTGCGTCTCCGTACATCTTCTACCTGACTGAAATCTAAATAGGTTTTTTATTTAAATGGGGCATTTGATCCAAAACGACCTTAAACCCTGCTGTTGTGATGCTCCAGCTGGTGGGACGTCTGTTTTATCACGCAGCTTGGCATGATGCAGTTACACAGCTCGTCAAAACCTCTCAGCGATGCATGTGTGGAGATCTTAATAACGAGCACATCGTGGTATAATCCCACCCGCCTCATCTCCATCCCCCCTGCTGCCCAGCTGACTAACCAATCAGTTAAAACAAGGAGAAGAGAGGTTTTATATGTTGGATCTCCTGACACTAAAACCCTTCAGAAACATTACGTTTGGTGGTGTTGTTTATGTCTTATTGACAGCTGATTAAACCCTGAGGACTGCTGTGAAAGTTTTGCGTTAATCATAGAGGGAGTGGCACCTTCCAGGATGGGGAGTGTGCAGATAAAAACTCACACATGGCAGGGAGGTCTGTCCAGTTTCTCCTTCTCTTGCTCTCCACCCCTCCTCCTCTTTTCTATCTGCTGAGTATTAATAATAGAAAAGGAGAAGAAGCTGGAGTTGGGCTCTGAAATGGCTCACAGACACATCGAACATCAACACCGAGGGCATGTGTCGAACTTGAAATTCGTGTTCTCCTCCGCCCTGACAGGAAGGAACACACTTATGATGAGGGCCGGCGAGCTTTGCTCTTCTTGCTTTGGCAACAATAAAGGTCACCCATGTTTCCTGACTCAGGACTCTCACTGTATGACTGAAGAATTACTGTAATACACCCGACTGGCTCTGTCTCCTTCCTATCCTCTTAATAGACCTGAATCTGATTAGAATGAAGGGACAGAGACATAAATACTAGTTTAGATGCAAGAAGATCCTCAAAAAAAATTATCCTAATGGATCAGAAGAAACTCCAAAGACTTATTAGGGTTGTAATCATTTGGGAAATGTCTCCATTAAGTGGTATTAGTGTTATGATTAATTCAGGGAGGGACAAATAAAAAGAAAAATCTATATGACTGCATGTCTTCCTCCTCTTCTTCATTCATCATCTCAGCAGAAATGTGTTGAAGTTTCCTCCAAAAACAGAAGAAGAAGAAATGTTTGTGCCTCGAGCAGGATGGACGGTGGCGCGTGCCCTCAGTCAGCTCTGTGATCCTTTCATTTCATTTTTCTATCCTTCGCTTCAGGTCAGGATTCTGTTTTATATTTAAAAAAGTCACAGGACGGACTGACGGACGCACGCGCAGCCAAATCCGTGCGCTTGAACCGTGCGCCGTGCCAGCGCCAAACACTTGCGACACACACACACACACACACACACACACACCGTCCGTATATTCTCGCCTCACGTGCGGCCATTTTTTTTGTTGCCCATTGTCGCGCGCGCACTCTACACACTCCCATCACGTGAAGGAGAAGCGAAAGGACGCGTCCGTGTCCAGAACCCGAACCAGGACAGAGACCTGGTCCAGGACAGTGTCCCCGGCAGCGGAGAGGACTCCTCCTGTCAAACTCCAACTGTCTTTGTCTAACAGCTGACTGGTAACGACGTTAATAAACCCACGAGACCGTCACTTACCTCGGAATCGTGCGCGTGAGCTCGTTGTCCACGGACCGTCCCGGTTCGGGTCCAACCCCCCACACTTCAGCTGTCCGTCCCGGTCCCGCGGCAGAACACTGAGAACACGGTGCCAATCAACCCAACACGCCCCGCCCGCCTCCTGACGTCAGGACGCACGAACCAATGGCAGCTGTGGCGTAAACCGCCCGCTGGGCTCATTCACAGGAGGCGCTTTATCTCACTGTCCTCCTGAGACATCAGAGGACTTAAACGTCCAAAAACTGCTTTAAAACATTTCTGACTGACTGATATTCTTCTACTTTTTTGGGTCTTAAATATAATAATAATCAAATATTAGATAATTATCAGGATTTCAACACCAGCGTGTTTACATGATGCCACTTGTCATAAAATGTATTCAAAACTACATTAACGCACTAATTATTTTGTTTTTTCCACCTCGATGTTCAGTCAGAAAATGCAGCCATGCTTTATTTATTTACAGGTTTTATCCTGTGGGTTCGTATGTGTGTTTCATGTTTGGGCCTATTAGAGCGAAATGGATGGTTTTAGAGGTGAACATTTAAAAAATGACTGCTTTGACCATTTTACCTCAAAAACAAAATCCTAACACCACAGAATGCATGAGTCATAACTGAATAAAACTAGTTTTAATGGAATATTTTTATCCTCTAGAGACTAATGTAGGAAGTACATTTAAAAACTGATGCTATTATAATAATGCATCAGAGTTCATATTTTGGATCATTCTTAACTTATCAAAGACTTTATGTTGGGAAAATTAAAAAACAACAACAATCCCCTAAGCCATCCTTTATTTTATGGTAAATCATTTTTTGTTTTTCTTTATTTAAAAACAGCATCAGGTAACAAAACTGGCATTTAAAGAGATAATCTTGATTATTATTTAATATTTGATTGTTCTGATCAGGACTAAAGTTCATCAAAAGATTCAGTCTCAGAAACACTAATCAGAAATGTTTTTATAGCAGTTTTTGGACCTTTTAGTCATATGAAGGCAGAGGGTATAATTTCATTTACAAAAAATTGAATTACGGTATAAAATTTGTTAGCCTTTGTTGCAACAAAATGTCGTTTGCCAAAACACAGCCAACATGATGGACAGATGGAGAGGGGAAAATGAGCAGAAGTTGGCAAAATATCCAAATCATGCACGAGGGTTAATTGTAGTGAGGTTGCAGTGGTGTTTATAGAAGTTTGAAACTTTCTAATATTAAAAAATACGTTCTCCGCTCCAATAAAAGAGCACAAACAAACAAAACATTGTCATAATTCCAATAAATAAATAAATAATTTGCTTTTCTGTTGTCCTCAGCAAAAGTCAACTTGGGTCATAGGTAGTTAATATAGTGCACAATGTAAAATAATGACATTGAAATTAATGATATAATAGATGATAATTAACTTTTTATTCAAACGTCCACATTTTATCTATTTGTTGATTTTTGTTTGTTTATTTTCTCAACCCAGAGGGAGACCTGCAGGTCAAAGACTTAAACACCTGAAGTCTATACAGGAAAAAACCCATCTTGAAACAATAAAACATTTTAACAGTGACTCTATAAAGATCAGTCGTCTAAAACCTCTGGTAAAATGTTGCATCAGCATGTGAGTTCAGTAGAGCTTCTGTGTTTTTATTTTGTTGGTGAAACCCAATTTGTATTCAGGCTGTGTGTCTGCAGAATATTTTACCCACTAGATGTTATTTTTTGTGTCATATCCTGTAACATTCCTGCAACAACCACCCACTAATAAAATCTCTTCGCCCATTCAGTTTAAACGCAGTTATCATGTTGACCACAAGAGGGCGATATTAGCCGCTTAGAGTTTTGAGTGATGGTGATTTTTGCACTCACTGCTCCCTCTGAGCTTGCTATAACCCTTTATTAAATGTTCTTTGGGAGGATTTGCTTTATTACTCTGCCTCAGAGTCAAACACAGACTGTTATAATGATGACTTTCAGCTGGGAGGAAAGGTGTGTCACAGCGCGTGTCTAAACATGAGCTCAGGAGTGTCTGAAAACCAGCAAGGAATTATTATATTGTTTTAAAAAAATGAAACAGTGTGACATGATTAAAGCAGCATAAAGGATGTTTTTAGCTCTATTATTGCTGCATGTATTTGCAAATGTAGGAGTTTTTTTTCCATCAGGGGTTTTGATTCAACATCTGCATTTATATAAAGATGTTTTATTTTAACCCTCTCAGGTTTTATTTCAGTGGTTTGGACCCTCGTTTGTTTTGTAACATCTTGTGTTCAACTTTGATCAATTTATATTTCTTTATTGTCTTTTTTTGTTGTTCTTTCTTTTTTGTGTCGTTTTTAAAGTGCCTGTGACTCCATATTTAAATCACTTTATATTAAACAGGTGTAATCTTTGATGCCTCTAGATTAGCGTTGCACCATTATAACTCAAAATACGCTGTAATTATTTCCTAACGAGCAACTCAGAGATCAGAAGAAAGCGCCGCCTTCCGGTTCTGCTGGGTTTCTCCTTATTTGGCAGCCTGACACTTCTGCTGCAGCAGGGGGCAGTGTCGTCGCGTGAAAGAGAAACGAAACTGAAACTAAACACTACACGGTCTATGGGCAATGGCGGCGGCACTGCCTCGCTCCAGGTGTCGTGAACGTGCATGTGGGCGGAGAATTTACCATATAAGCAAGTCCGGATCACTATGACCTCATAGCGGGCTGGAGTGAAAAAAACTGTTTGAAACCTGGGTCTGAAATCTTGAAGAGCTTCTCACTAGCTGGACTAGGAGACAGATGGACGCCGTTTTTTGCTCTTTCTGGCAGGTTTAAGGTGAGAACTCAACGTTGCAACATGATAGATAAGTCAGAAAACATGGAAAACCATGTCATGGGCACTTTAAAGCAATTTTTTTTGCATTATTTCTATTCAGAAAGTAATTTTTAAACAAGGTGAGTTGAACCAAAGTGATGCATCTTAAAATTAAGCTTTTAAAAAACGAAACTAAGTTAAGTTACAACAAAAATGCATTTAAAACACATAGCTGAAGATGTGAATTTTGAATATTTTTCTAAATTTGGAGTAATTTTTATGTGGAAACTGAGTC
Source organism: Callopanchax toddi (assembly GCA_006937965.1). Lineage (NCBI taxonomy): Eukaryota > Metazoa > Chordata > Actinopteri > Cyprinodontiformes > Nothobranchiidae > Callopanchax > Callopanchax toddi. The sequence goes on from SSNR01000080.1 coordinate 1,102,671, forward strand.
TATTCATCTCTTTTCAAATTTTTGTATTTCTTAAAACACATAAGTGTTGTCAACGCTCAGATATAGAATTTTATCCATCAATCAGATGCAAAAAACATATATTTTTTCAAACAGTGAACCTTTATTAGCACAAATATACAATACAATCAACATGCCCCTCCTCCAGGTTTCATGATGTCTCACAGATGATGACTCTGAATAAACTATTTACAGGTTTATGTCACACGGTGTACTAGAAGCAATGTGTGGAGACAAAAGGTGGGTTAGGTCATGTTGGATGGTGTGAACTGACAGACGTGTAGAGATCAGAGGTGACCGAGTGACAGCATCACCACAATGATGGGTCATATCTGCAGAGAGAAAAGTGAAGAGGAAGGTCAGCTTTCTGTGATACTTAAGGAGATTATCTTTTTACCTCCTACCTAAACAAACCTTGACTGTGGAAGTGTGTCTCTGCTTTCCTTCAGCAGCAGCTCTGAGATCAGCGTGTCCAGAATCTCAGGACTGGACCTTTTCCCATACCTGAGGTGCACAAACACACAAGGCAGACGTCAGAAAGTCAAAGGGGGGCATCATTTTTGGTTGTCACATTTTTCTCAAATGAAAAAATGAAGCTGATAAAGGAGAATTAATTTATTTCTCTGCATGTCTCATGTCTAATTATAAGCCCAGTGTAAACAGTCATCCTGTGATCCAGGAGTCAGAGACACCAGTTGCTTTGCAGGAGGTCATAATTCCCTTTTCTGTGCTTTAGATGATAAGTCATATCAGAGCGCTTCCTGTGGAGACTAATCACACGCAGAGGCTTTCAAATGCCTGACATTCAGAAGAAAACTGAGCAAATCTGGGTATGGGGGACTTGAGACAGTATGCAGGAATTCACATTCAGGGGCTTTTATTTTTTTATTTGCACACCCAGAAAGTATAAATATAGTTAACATTAAGGTAACAATAATTTAATGAAATCTTATAAGCTATCATTACATAGATCCATGTCTTTTAAATAATATTTACTATTTTAAGTCAACATCAATGAAATTATTTAACTTAAATTCTATTCTATTCTATTCTATTCTATTCTATTCTATTCTATTCTATTCTATTCTATTCTATTCTATTCTATTCTATTCCGGTGTTGATGGTCCCACCTCTGTCTCGTGATCAGGTTGATGTAGTGTCTCAAGGCTGAGTAGTACTTGGCCAGCTCCTCCGCCGGAGCGTCCTCCCCGGGGTTCTCCGGTTTCACCGGGTAGCCCTCCGTCAGGGCTCCCAGGCAGACCAGCGCCCACAGCAGGAAGCCCAGCGTCCCCAGCCAGCTCACCAGGTTAGGATGCATCTGATGGAGCAAAGCACAAATGACCCCCTCAGCTTGCTCTTCTTCTTCTAAAACTTCGTGCGTTCCAAGAAGAATGCAGCAATCAATCAATGTAGCAAATCAATCTATTAGAGTAATTTTTATCAGATAACTTACATTTTCTAGAAGGTTGGAGCGATTTGCGCGCTGTCCCGTTGGCTCTCGTGCGCTCTGTGGGCGCTTGGTGCGCGCCGGGGTGTTTTATATCCGCGCGCGCCAGACGCGCTGCAGAAACGCGGCGTCAGAGCGGCGCTGTGTTTAACCCAGGTCTTTCATGTCAACGTCACCGCTGATGCTGTCATCAGCTGCGTGTGTTTGTGCATGTGTTTTATTTAAACATCAGTTTTTCTTTTTTCCACATTTTTTAGGAAGTTAAACAATGTTTCAAACTATAAATAGATTGAGTTAGCTTTGTTTCCACTGGGACCTGGAGGGGTTATAATGTTTTTGAGGGATGTCAAGCTGTTAAAAGGAGACTTTTAGACAACTGGTACACAACAAAAACACAATGACTGATTCTGACTGATTTGCTTTAAAAGGATGAAGAAAAACACATTTGTTTTCTACCTTTAGGAAGAAGAACACACACACATGCTTACAGTCATATGATGTTTATGGGACCTCCTCGTGTGCAGGAAGTGAGTTAAAAAATTATTTCACAATCAAGTCTTTTTCAAAATTAGACCAATAATCCAATCTGAAGTTACAAAAGAAGGATGCATCACTGTGGGAGGACTTCAAATGAAACTTCCAGATGAAGATCCCATACAGCTTGGGCTGATGTGGAAGAAATAAAAAGAACTCACATGATTGAATCAGTGCACTAATTTCATTTTCATTCCATCAGATGGGGAGAGAGACTGTGACTGTTAACAAAAGGCCTGAATGTGAACGTGGAGACGCGTCAAAGAGGAGCCCGATCTCCAAGAGACCCACTTAATAAGAAAACCCAAATAGCTTTCCAAACGTATCCCCCTGCAAGAGCTTCATTTACCTCCCATTCATAATCCTTTTGTATACTGGCTCGCAGCCATGTAATCTGTCGAAATCAGCATTCTTCAGCAGCGCTGCTTTTTAACTTGCTCAGAGGATGTGTTGAGTGCTTTTTTTTGTGCAACACAGGATGCAAAGAGGGAGATGACGAGTGTGACACAAGTGAGGGAATGTGGAGCACACGAAGTCGTGACCGCCTCGACTTGATCACAGGCAGGAATTAGAAGTTTTAGTCCTCTTCAGGAGACACACGCGCACTCAGAGGCTCACTTCAACAGGTTCATCATCATTCTGCAGCCTGAGCCGGAGATGGCTGAGATTTGGAGGAGATGCATGAGGACGAAGATGTGGGATCAGAGTGTTTGCTTTGATGTATAAATCCTCTGTTAGGAGGCTTTTAAGGGAGATGTTTCAGCTCCAACTTTTCAGACAGAGGTGACCAAATGTGCGTCCTCTGAATGAACGCGTTAAAATAGAAGCTGCACAAAACCTGGAGTCAGCTTGGAGCTCTGAAAAGTTAGACTGTCAAGCTGGATGACTAAAATGACCCGCTCAGCCATTAGTCTGCAGGAGGAGGTATGGCAGGCCAATATATCATGTAATACTAGATGGGACATTTGTATCCATAATCCTAAAGAGTTCTAATGAACATTTCATTCATTCAATGTTTTTTTCACAGCAGACATCTCAGATAAAAGGACTTTTCAGCAATATGAAGTATATTTCTGTGTGAAAATCATAACAAATTATTATCTAAATGGTTGTAAATAGCTTTATAGGAGAACTACGGTAGCATTTTAGCATTTAGGACTGTTGAGCTATCTGTTGAGAATCAAATTAGATTATAGGAGTTTCAAAATGATTAATCTCCAGAATTCTATATGTAGATTTGATTTTATTATCTTGTTTTTTATTTTATCTGGTAGTTTGGCCATAGATTACAACCATTTTTTAAAATTCAGTTTCAGTTGACAGTATTCCTATTAGATCTGATTATGACGGGAAATTGAGGTCATCATTTAGCAGGTATTTGCTCAAACATGTCAGACATTCATCATTTTTAAAGGCTTCTGTGTAAAAGCTATAAATATTAGCCATAGATGAATGGACTCAGTTCAAAGAAATTGTGATTATGTCAGACAAGATTGATGAGCTCCTATTTGAATGAATGGTGACTACCGGTGACAGATTTCTGCAGAACTTGAGGACACCTTGAACAGGTAACAGCTATTAAATCAGTTGGAGAAAGCATGCAGGATGGTGATATGATTGGACACCACTGAGCCAGCCACTAATCTGAGCACAACTAAGGCCAAAACTGATTTAATCTCCTAACTTTCAGAGTCATTTTGCATGACACTGTTATTTCAGCAGATTTATTAAGGAATTCCTGCAGGACTCAACCTCTGGATGCACAGATAGTGTTGCAGGGGATAAATATTAATATGTTTCATTTAAGAAATATTAAATGGATGATGATGTAAAATGTAATGTTTGGTCAGTTTCTCCGAACAGAGGCTGTTCAGGGAGCTACTGTAGGTAAGATGTTAATTATTAACACAGAAATACACTTCAAAATGGAGAAAATAAAGTTGATTTTTTTTTGTCAGATGTTTCAAAGCAAATGCACATGAGAACTGTCAGCTAGTGAAAGAAAATCAGATGAAAACGTCTGGACAGACTAACTAGCATGAACACGAGGTACTCTGAGGTTACAGACGTCTAAAATACTCACTCAAAATGATCTGAGGTCAGTTTACTGTGGCAGCTTGTGTGGGACCGAACTGCGACGCCCCGGCAGAGCTGCTGTTAACGAATCCCAAAGAAAACCCGTCCGTCACACAGAGAATCGACACACACTCACAGACTGTCACTGAGAGAACAAAACACATCACACACACACACACACACACACACACACACACACACACACACACACACACACAAGTTTTATTGTCAAAGCCGCTTCTGCTGCTCGAATGAAAAAAAAATCAAAAAACAAACTGGTGATGGATTTGATTCCGATTCCATCCTCAGTTCTCTCTTATTGTCTTGTTTTGAGAACAAGGTGAGATTTTGGAGGAAGTCTGTTGGATCTTGGAGAAAAATGACGCCCCTATTCCAACTCAGGTGCAGCGATAATATAAGTCACAGCTTGTTATGTCATTTTACCACTAAGATCATAAAAGACGACAAGCAATCGTCTCCAGGATGGTCCAAAGGGCTGATTAGTCACCTCAATCACCCTCACAGCTCTACTGCTGCAGCATCTTCAGGTAAATGATGCACCATCATCATTTATTGATTGAGGATTTATCAGAAATCACTCCTGTTGAGACCAACTCTTTTGGAGAATGAACCTTTTACATGCAAATTTGATCCCATCAGCCTCCCGCTTCGTACAATAACTTCTTTCCCTGAGATCTGTAAGGATGAAAGGGCCTGTAATTTTCTGCCACCATGAATCACACTTTCCAAATTTGCAGAGATATCAACGTAAAAATGAAAATACTAACAAGCAGGCCTCGCATTTCTCCTCCGCCAGGCAGTTGCATGCAAACAGACACAGAAGATAAATGAAAAAGAGAACTTTTTTTGTTGCTCTCTGCTTTCTTTGGCTATCACCACTTTTGCTTACAAGCTTGACATCTAAATTGTTACTTAGTATAGTTAGCTATTGTGCTAGGGTGACAGTCTGCCTACTGGTGGTACACAAGGGCTGGTAGTGAGAAGAAAAAGCCCCATGCTCCCAATCAGACACTAGACCTGTTCTTTCATCAGTGTAAAGCCTCACCTGAAGACCAAAACCATGAAAGATGTTGGTTTAGGAGCACAAATATGAAGGCAACTGACCCTTTTTTTGAAAAAGCTGGCTGGGAAATGTATATTTAGTGTCTCTACTGAGTGTGCAAAGTCACACCCGAACTGCATGACGATGAACACGAAAAAACCCAGCCACAGCTGCAGGATTTGAGCCTGCAACATGAGGTCAGGAGTGGAACAATGATAATGCAGCTCTTCTGGATGTACAGCTCAAGCATTGGGAACACATTATGGTGCAATTCACAAACAATTTAATCAGTTTTACAATCACAGTTAATCAGAAAAATCTACAGTTTCACAGCAGCCGTCTGGCCTCTGCATCAACCGTCTCCATCATCATTATGATTAGAAAATGATTTTTGCTTTTGTGTTTCACAGCTTGCTGCTCTAGGAGGCTTTGGAAGTGGTGGATCTGTGCAGAGTGGAGGGGCCTTGACACACCCTGGATGGTTCTTGATTGAAGACAATATTAGGAGGCTCATGCATGAGAACATGTAACTCCATGCAGAAAGGCCACATCCGGGATTTGAACCTGCAACCTTCTGGCTGCGAGGCAACAGTGTTACTAACTGTGCATGCAGCACTTTAGACTCAACTTGAAGACATCTCAAAAAACTCAATCTGAACTTTATCAGTGATTCATGACTTCACTTGGACCAGAGCCGGTTGACTTAAATATTTGATATTTTACAGTGTGAACAAAAAAAAAAAGACTTGATATTTACTGGGAAATTCAACATCACCTTTTATTCTTATCAACTTCTGTAGAGTTTGCTGCTTGTTCTGTCAAATATTGAGTTTTACCATCACTTTGACTCGAGTTTCTAAAGGCGGTTCTCTTTTTTTTCATGATCTGAGCTACAAAACACACAACTAAAGATCAAGACAATCAAAAGATTCACTGATGTGTAAATTCATTGGTCCATCCCCAGTTCACCATCCTATACTTCCCTCCTCATTCTCCTTTCCTCAAGCCTACTGAGGTTTAGGTCAACGTTTAGGACTTGGGACTTGATGGGAAAGACTTGAAACATGTTGTAAATCAATGTCTGATACAGAATAATGACATAGAACACATCCATCATCATGTCAGCAACTTCTAAACATGATCAGACAATCAGATCTTGATTTCTAACTTTAGACAGCATCCTGTTCATTTAGCTATATTCCCTATTCTGACTTATTTCAGCAGAAGGATCCTGTTCCTGTGAACAGGTGGTCTTCACCTTAGCATCCTATTTGAAGTTTGTGAGATATTTGTCCAATCGTTTTGTATACATTCCTCAGCAGTAATTCGTTTTACTGCATTTTCTACCAGAAAGACACACAATGGCTCTCTGTTCTTCTGAGCCGTAGCAAATCGTCCTTCTTTGTCATGACTTTGACATTAATTGACATCGTTTGCAAGCAATTACAAAAACCACATAACGGCTCAGAGAAGTCAAGCATCTCGCTAATTTGGGTTCAGAGAAATCACAACGATGACTTCTCAGATAGAAAATCAGAAGTAACGCTCTCTCATTTGTTTTTCACTTTCTTTAATGAAACACCCACTCCTTGAGTTAAACTGTCTTCGCCTCTTTTCTCTGTGTTTCTTGCTGTCTCTTCTAATTTGTTGAACATGTTTCCTTTTATCGTTTTTTATTGGTGAGTTTTGAAATGTGTCTCATCTGCTTCAGGGGTGACGGCAGCTCAAACGCCACGTCAACTTGGAGATCGTACCAGCTGTTTTGATGGACAGATGAACTGATCTGTTGCCAGGAAGTGACAGGTCGGACCGGCTCAGGTGTGCAGGTCAGAATCCTGATACTGGGGTGAAAGTTGTTACTTCGTCATAAAGGCTAGTAAACTTTTGTCTGATAGCTGCTGTGACCTATCTTAAGCTTCATGCTGCGCCAGTGCTACATATGTAATCCCTTTAAATAGTTTTTATCTGTCATATTCTCCAGGATTTTAATCTTTTTTGGGTGTAAAATTTCATTTCCCCTAGCTATCTAAAAAAAAAGGAAAGAAGAAGCATTGTTTTTGAATATTTAGTAGCTCAAAATTAAAAATAAAGGAAGTTTTTTCCTGTTAAAAAGAAGTCTTTCCTTCCAACGTATCTTGTTCATGCGCTGCTCAGAATGGGGGTCGCATTAAAGTGAAGATCAAATCCAATCTGCTCATTTCTTTTTGAATATATTACACGTTTTATATGTAAAGCAACTAATTTAAAATGTAAAAAAGCTACAAAAATGTTAGACTTTGTGTGCATGGGTTAGTCGATGCATCTGAAATCACGCCACTGAAATAAACCCAAAATATAACAATTTAATAAACTATCTATTTAACATGCTACAGCTGATTTTAAGCCCTTATGATTTACCAGGCTAAAGGGGGCATTATGATAATGGAGGCTAATGTATGCTGCAGTCCAACTAATGCATGAGAAAATATAAAAAAGCCTTTAAAACGAGTTCATAACTAATCACATTTACATTCAGATGTAGAAATTCAGAAATGTACATTTTCAGATTGCATGTTTTTAATTAAATAGCTGGTGAAAGGGTGCATAATAAATGATTTTAAGATGATGCCGACGAGACGCAGAAGCACAAATGAAAAGTGAAGGTGTTTATTGTGAAATCAGTGTTATTAAAAATTGCAAAATGTAGGTTACATAATAATAAGGGTTGCTTCTGATAGAATTCATTATCAACACGTTTACTATTTAAAGACATCTTGTACAAAAAGACTGTTTTCATATCATGATGACAATATCTGGTCTATCATAATATAACAAAATATGATAATAAAAGATCAACATTTGATATAAAAATACATTATGATACTGGACATTAAAAAATTCAGAAGAAAGATGATTTCTTAACATAAAAGGTGTGATATCATCTTGTTTTTCATTATATAATGTGAAAATGTATTGCTATAAATATGGTATAAAAAGAAGTATAACAATATTTTGAAACTTCATTATATAAAAGAAAAGAAAAGAATCATAAAGATAACATATTTTCTTATATCACTGAAAACTGTTATTTCAGAAGAAATGTCCTGATATCCATGTGGTATAACATAATAATGTAAAATCAGAAGAAAATGTTTGGATAACATGAAGAAAATATGATGATGATGTAAGAAAAAAAAAAAGTTAGAAGGTTGGTGTCTCAATCCCTGCGTCCCCACCACATGTCAACGTGTCCTTTAGCAAGACCCCGGCCAGGACAGCAGGAAAACCAGAGTCAGGAGGTCGTTGGTGACTCACAGAGGGGACGTTTCTGTAGCGGGGTCTGACTGAAACTTTTCTTAGATCTCACTGGCAGCCTGGTGCGATTGTAACTGAATAAAACCCTCATATCTGATACAGCACTTAAAACCACAAGAGTTGTTCTGAATACATTTGAAGAAAATAATAACACACTAATCCCTTCGTCTTACGTATCAATATTCTTTGTTTGAGTTAATGAAGATGACCAGGCACGCTACTGACGGTATGGATCCAAAATGTTTAAAGGTCTAAAATGTTTACAAGGGGTCAGATAAATGTGCAGAGAAACTGTATCAAACACACTCATTCGTTAAATAAAGTTTCTTACTCTGTGGAAACTGTTCAGGAACAGCTTGAGGAAAGAGACTAAAGTCTGATCTGAATCAGGCGGTACCTGAACGATCTTCTGCTCAGACAAATCAGAACCTCTTTAAAAATATTAGAAGAACCAACTTTTTCCCCAAATTTTCAGCTTTCCAACATGTATACTTATCAACATATTCATCATGAAAGGGAGTCTATAGTGCTTCTTGACCTGACTGCTGCCATGTTTGTTTGACACAGTGGATCGTGTGAGCCTGGTCTCGTGTTCAGAGCACGTAGGCATCAAAGGAATTCTATGGCTGAAGTCTTATTTAACTGATCAGAGCTTCTCAGTCCAGTTAGGTGTATTTTCATCCTACAGAGCCCCCACTTCTGGTGTCCCCCAGGGTTCCCTCTTAGGCCCCTTGCTGTTTGCATCTGGAAGGACTTGTATGCTGATGATGTTCAGATCATGACTTATCAATGTATACCTTTTATAGTTATGATTGTTTTTTAAAGTTATTGTCATTTTGCACAATGTTCAGCAAAGTTTGATTGACTTTGATTGAGATTTTTGTTTTTGATTTTATTTTTATATTCTTTGTAAGAAGCCAATTCAGAAAAACTTATCCCCAATGTTGTGTAAAACATAATTTAGTTGCTTTTGTTGTCAAGACCTTTCGCTTTAGTGATTCATTACATTTTTTGAGTTGTTTCTTTTAGTATTCTGTACATTTTCTCTCAGTACCTTGCTGTGATGTTTCACATGATGTGTCCAGAACCCTCTGTGTGTTTTTGCTTCCCCTTCTGTCTGGGGAGAAATTATGGGAAGTTGTTTCCAGTTAAGACGGTGTTTACACATCATTTCTGCCACAGGGGTAATTAAGTGTTTCCCTGTGCTCTAATTGCCAATTTAATCCTCTGTGTTCGCGTCTTGATTTTCTGACTCAAAGATGCCAATCAAGCTGGGTGGGGTTTCCATGGGGATGGGGGGGAAATGTTGAGGTTATTCTCTTCAACCGGTGTCCGAAATAAATCTTCCTTGGCAGAGTTGCCATGGAGAGGCAATTACCTTAAACTGTATTTGTGCCGTTAATGTGTTATGACTTCTTAATTGAATTGAGTTTTTCCACTTTTCCTTTCCATCACTCATGCATCTTGGACATCATCTGAAGTGTCAGCTTTCAGATGTGGTTCCTTTTCAGCACTGAACTTCAAAAAGACCCAGGTGCATCCTCGCCTTCCTTCAGGCGAGACCCTTCTTCCTTTCCCTCAAGACCACCTGCTCAGCTCAGCAACACACACACCGAGTACCACCCCAGGTTATGAAAACGTTACAACACAGGTGACTGAGATGCAGTGGCCGGGACCATGCATATATACGGATCTGGGTCTGACTCTTCATCCTCACAGCGGGAACATCTGAGTGGGCGTAAATCCTCATTTAGATCCTCATTAATTGTGTTTCTCATTTAGAGATGTTGAAAACTGGGCCGCCAGCGGAGACAAACACCATCTCCCATCTTTATTCATTGCTTGGAATAAAAATCAGCTCACATCACTGCTGATCTACCGTGAGGAATGGGATTAATCAATCGAAGACAGTGCATCTATCCTCAAATTAAAAGCTGCGCTCGTCACTGAAGGAACAGCTCCGTGTGGTTCTGGTGTTATTTTGGTGAGAGGTTGAGTGGGCGGCTTTCTTACAATAAGAAAACATCCGTCAGACTAACCTACTCTGACCAGTTTGTGCAGTTTTTGAGGGAAATGTGACAAATTTCTTGAAACTTCCTTCAATAAAAGTTATGGTTAGTTTGTTAAAAGGAATATTTCAGTCATTTTGAAGTGGCGTTCTATCACTTATTTATCCACAGTAAGGACCATGCCAATGGGTGCATCACTCAAAGTGAGCGGAGTCTCTAGAGACAGGAAGTAGTCGTCTGACTGGGGCAATCAGATCAGGAGAGACGCTGCTGCTGAGCAGTGACAAACTAGGGGCTAATTTTTAGTTATTTAAAACAACTCTTGCTCAAAAAAAGTGATTCTGATGGACTAGAACACTATATTTTTAACCTTAAACAGTTTGCATAAGTTTATGGTATTACTGTTGCAGCGGTATACATCAGTAGTATTGTCATTCAGACAAACTAAATAAACTGTTATGTAAAATTGTATAGGTTTACAAACAGGTAATATAATGCATCGCTGTAACGTTTTTCAGCAAGAGTTGTTTTAAATACCCGAAAATTGTCACTGTTCGGCAGCAGTGTCGCTCTCAATCTGACTATTGCTCCGGTCAGAGGACCACTTCTTGTTTCCAGAGACTCCGCTTTGAGTGATGTCAGCAGTAGGTGTGGTCCTTACTGTAGATAAAGTCTTCATCCTGTTTGTCCGCTGACCAAATATCTCATGAATACCTGGATGGATTTTAATTAAAAGTCATTAGATGTACATCTACACCTCCAGTACTCTGAGTTATAGCAGGTCTTGCAAATGATTTTTAAGTATGACCCAAACACTTCTCAAAATTATCTTAACTTAAAAGTCATGAAAAGCAGCAGATGTTATGTGATCCTTTGAGGAATGCTTTAATATATTTAACCTTTAGGTGTGTGGATGGATTTATATGTTCAGTTGGATACACCAACAACTAGAATCATCATTTACTGTGAAAGAAACCAAACAGTCTCCATTGTAGGGCAGAATAAACATTTCCAGCTCATGCAACACAACATTTATGATTTTATTTGATACGCTAAAGCGTCACCATCCATTAAATAACCGATTATCTGAGAAATGGACACAAGAAGAATGTTGTATTTTAGTGTTTGTTGATGTGTTTCTTATAAACACCAGAGCTAGATGCTTTAGGAGATGTGCAGCTCATCTGTGACGCTGAGGGTTTCTGCACACACCCACCATCTGTGTCTTCATCTGAAAACATAAAGGATACGGCAGTGGTACAGAAATCAGACCTGATAGAAGACGTGTCTAACAGCTAAACTGCATTTTTAGAATGAACAGTTTACAGTGTCCATACATTAAATACAGAATGCATTCAGCTACAATCAGTGATCATGAATCCTAAAAACCTAAAAACGTGTTTATGAGTAAATGCAGAATCTTAGTGTCTTGATGATTCCACAGCACGTCAATGACAAATAAATGTATATAAATATCTAAATATACATGACATATACTAAATATTTATCCATCTCCTAAACTGCCCTAGTGTTTAAAAGACATTTTCTCCGTACGGTAAGAAAATGTTCTTTCAGATCTGCAAAGAGACAACTTTTTGCAGGAAGAAGTAGCGTACACACTTTTGACCTGCACAAATTCCTGCTTTGCAGACATGATTCATTCAGTACTGACTTTCTGTTGCTCTTTGCTGCCCTCACAAGCATCTCAAAGGTACTTTCCCAGCTCTAATGGAAAGCATCTGAACATGTGATGCAACAAAGGCCAAAACACTGACTCCAGGTTTCAAAGAAGCTGAAAAATCCCTTAAAGTTGCATCCTTTCTTGCAAAAAGCTGATGTTTTGTCATATGACTATTGGTGCAGAGTGTTCCATATTCTGAATAATTATTAGACATCAGCAAGCTATTGCAAAAACATTTTAAAAAAAAGAATCGCTTCTGCTTTAACTGAAGAATAAAAGTGTTACCTGAATAAGAGGTGTTCAGAGCAAGGTATCCATCCATCAAAGAGCTGAAGCCTGTCAGTCCTCCCATAGCGGCATAAGGAACATCTTTCCCCACTGGTTGACCTCTTGCCTCCCTTTCTACTTTTGTCTCAACCTGATGAGAACAAATAAAGTATTTTGAGTACTGTTCAGTGTGCTGGATGTTAAAAAATACAGTCTACTGACCAGGGTTTGGTGTGCAGAGCAGGGCTGGCCACAGCCACACATGTATAGACTCTGGAACCCAGAGCAGAGACCTGAAAAGTCAATGATTGGAAAACAAGATTCAATTTGAGTGTGATGCAAATGTTAATTTGGATTGCAGAGACTCACACTTCCTGCACAAGTGGCCATCGTCTTCACTGTGATCCTGAGGAAGGTGTTTACACCTGCAGCGCACCAGGTTCGCTCCAAGTCGAGGAACATACTGGAAAGCAGAACAGAGACACCCACTGACCTGGCAGGGTAGAGCGAGGGGTCGCTCAGGGGGCACCACCTCCCAGTCGGCCTTATGCTGCTTATACCTGGATGAAATTCAATCATTTGCATATATTTGTCTGTGCGAATAGCGGTAGGATTTTGACTAAATGTGTAATGAGGTCCTACCTGTGAGTGCAGAAGCACTGTGTCTCGGGGCCTATCTGTTTGCAGTCTACACCTCCTGGTACACCAAAGCTCACATACAACCTGTTTTTTACACGTTGGGGTAAAACCTTTCTCTTGTACTCTTCATATTCCTCTGGAGTGAACAGTTTGCCACCATCATCATCTCCCACAATCCTTAAAACACACACCAAGAATGAATAAATATAATCTGACCTGCTAATAAAGGTTTTAAAGTATTTGAGCACATTCCACTTTCGCTGTTTTATCAGTCGGGTTTTTACATGGTGAGTGGAAAGGCCAGGAGAGATCCACATACCTTCTGTACTCCCAGTAGTCATCTACTGCTTCTAAAGCTGATTTGTCCAGGCACATCCTATCCATTGTCATCAATCCCAGACTAGTAAGTGTATGTGCTTTTTGTTTTGCAGCCTACTGCCAGGCAAAGCGTTACTGTTGACAGCCAGAGAACTGAGGTTACCATAGAGATGGTTGTAGATGTCCCTCTTATGGTCAAAAAGTAAACTGCACATAAAAACAATACAGTCCAGTCTAATGTTAATCAAACGGAAAGCAAATGTTTGTTCATTTAAGCTTGACATCATATTTTTTACACTTTTTTGAATGCATCGTTTTACGCTTTTGCCATTTCATATATAACAATTTTCCATTGCAAGTTAATGCACATGATTTATTGTATCAGTCATACAGACGACCACTTCCTTATAGGGGTTTTGGAACCATTTTAAAGTGTATTTCTACAAAAACAAAAAAGTTATAAATAATTACTTGTAATAAATACCTTCCATTTCCTAACTAAGGGGTGGAAATTGTAACAGACAATGCGCATATAATATTCTATCATTCGTTGTTTTAAAATCATGATTAAATACCACTTTAAAATGTAATTTGTAGTTTCAATACTAAGATTAAAATAAGTGTACAGACACCAACAGACTGAGAATTTCACCTTTTATTGTGTTAAAACTACCTTTGAGGCTTCTGTCACTCAAAAAATTGCAGCTGTGATTATTTCGTAATTTAATTAACACATTTAGTTCATCAACGCTAAACAATATGGTTGTTTTTCCTAAATATCCATGAATCGGTTTGACTACATTTCCCATGATGCAGCAGTGTGGACGCAGGCTGAGGACGTTCACGTGAACCATGACATTTCAGATGCATGCGTACAAGTAGAGCAGCCGCTCTTAATCACACAAACATACGTCGCTACCAGAGAGGAAGGGTGAAACTAAGATAAGTAGCAGGACGGGGAGAAAATATCCGGTTATGAGGGTTCGCAGTTAGCATTTTATTAAACAAGGAGGCTGTCCGGGACGTTTTTCCCCAGCCGAAGCTAAAACAGCCCCGCGGCGGTGAAACGGCGAACAATCATTCAGTGTCAGCCAGCGATATAACCACGGAGGCTCGATTGCTCCCAGCTTTTCTGCTGCCTGGACATGTCTTTTAATTCTTCTCATCTTTAAACACACGGTAGGGGGTTCGCATACTGATTCTTAAGACGCATATTGGTTTGTTGATATTAGTTTTTGTTGACTGTTTGGTCGGAAAGCTAATGCGTTTAGCTAACGCACAATATGTCTTTTTGGAGTTGGGAACAGCTGCAGCTAAGCTTGAGCGGCTAATTTTTCATAATCTCCTTTTAGTAGAAAGTCCTCTGGGATTTGTATCAGAATTATTTATTTCCCCACTTTTTTATGTCAAGAGTTAGTTCAGTTAGTTGTCCCGTACTGTTTTTGTGTAAATGTTAGCCCAGGCAGTTTATTAAAGGTAACTTGTCCCTTTTTTAATTTGGAGAACTGTACGAAATGAACACAGAGGTGCAGTTTTTCTGTCTTTTAACCTCCACCGAGCTCACTTTATTGACAATATGTTTACTCTCTGCAGTTTAGTTGATGTAGCAGATTGTCAGCTGTAAAAATCGCATCTGACAGCTGTGATGGTCAATATTTAACTTGTGGATTAGCTATTCTGTCTGCTGTGGTGTGCCTTATCTCCGTCTTTTGTCCAGTAGCCACATTCTGTTTAAACAGCCCTCAGAACAAGTGTAACCTTATTTACCTGAAGCATTTGTTTAGTAGATGGTGTCTCTGTAAACATCTGTGGGTTAAATCTATATGTCACTTATCATTTTCATCTTTTTAGGGCATCATAATGTTTATTTTAATGAACATTTACAGAAAGATTTAGATCCAAATTGAAACAGCAGAATTTTAAATTAATTTTATATTATAAGTCTTAAACTTGTTTAATTGTTTAAACGTTGCTTAATAATTTAGATTTATATAGGGTAACTTTAGATGTAAACCCTTTTTAGTTGGGTTTTTTAATGTGAGAAAATCAATGCAGCCTTGAGCTGTGTGGTGGAGCTTTCTTGCTGTGCTTGACACATTTCACAGTAAGAATTTGTTTCCTGTCATGCATCAGCTGCTGCCCTCATTGAGTCTTCTTTGACATCTTACTTTGCCTTTGTTTGTTTTTTTTCATTTAGCTCCCTAAAGGATAGTTCTCCCTGGGGCAGATAAAGGACATGTTTGTGTTGTTACAGCAGCATCGGTTCAGATTGTGTTACCTTATCTTTTTCATAATTTATTCACCGTTCCCTTTTTGAACCCAGTATGAATGACGTGACACTCCCAAACCCACAGGATAGTACAGAGAATGAACTTGGTGAGAACCGTTATGAAAACTGAGAAATGACTGCTTAATTGTGTCTGTGTGTGCCCGTGCACAGGCAGCCCTTTTTGTGTTTTCGGTGTCCATTGTAGTGATGAGATTAGAGAAAGAATGTCATCTGTGACTTTGTGTTGCTTGGTCTTCTTTTTTGAGCTGCAAAGTGGGTCTCGTAAAACCTATGCTAGTAATTGCTTCTGGGTTAAGAGGGCAGATAAAGATTTATTTGAATGGGCCATTGGAAATTCAGACTCAAAGCAGCAAGAATGTCTTTTAAATAATAAAGAAATGTCACTTTAATGTTTATGTGTTTGTGATGACTCTTGGCATCTGCAACCCCAACTTTTAGCTCAATGTTTGTAAAATTGACTGAGTTACAGTCATAAATGTTTACTGGTGTCGGTTTAGCTGTGGTAGTTGTCTTGAATTGGGTTGACCTAAAAAGTCAATCATTTGTAGAGCTATATCTAATTATTACTTTGGGAGAGTTTTGTTCAAATCTGTGTTGTGGTTCATGATATATTTCTTTAGATTATATCTGTTTCTCACTTGGTTAATTGTGCTGTGTGTGTTTTTTTCATCACAGGTAACGATGCCGATGGACCTTCTGCCAAAACCTCCTGTTAGCCAAGGTGGTTTGGAGTTGCAGCCAAAGAACTATTCCAGAGATCTCTGACTGCTGGTGTTTAAGGGTGTCGACCTCTTTACGATTGCAGTTTCTGGTTTTTCCTGTTGCTCAGCACTTCATTGCCTCAGTGCAGGAGGTTTTGGGTCTGCCATGTAGCAGATGTTGACTTCCTGTCTCTCAGTGAAAGGATCACAGGAAGTGAACCTCCCTGCTGAGACGCTGCTCATCAAATAATTGGGTCTTCTCATCGGTCGGCCTTCTACCGGGCATCTCTACCTCCCCTTCAGCACCTCAGTACCATGCTAGGTGGACTTTTGCTGCGGAGAAACATGTCCCAGAAGCTGAGTTTGTTGCTGCTGGTGTTCGGCCTGGCGTGGGGACTGATGCTGCTCCGCTACACAGTGCAGCAGCCTCGCCATGAAAGCAGTGCTGAATTGCGTGAGCAGATTCTGGAGCTGAGTCGGAGATACGTCAAGGTCCTGACGGAGGAGAATCAGAATGCACCAGGTGGTCCACAAGGAACCTCCATGGCAGGTTATGGTAAGTGTTTTAAGTAAGGATCCACCAATTTTCAACAGCAGGAAGATTTTATGCTCAAATAATCAGAATTTTTTTGTTTTGTTCCTGTTTTTGATGCCCTGTTACGGCTAATTTGCACTAACAATGGCACATCTTTAATTTAAGATTTTTTTTTTGTTAGTTATACCTGTAAGATGTTGAAGACCCATTTATTCAGGCTGGGTTTTCACTGATTTTAAACTGTTTGATGTTTCTTGTTGTCATCGTGTTCTTATCATGTTTTTATCATCTGCGTTTTATATGATTGCTTTTTTGTGAAGCACTTTGTGGTCTTTGACCTGCGAAAAGTGCTATTGAAATAAAGTTTACTCGCTTATTTACTTGAAAATAAATTTCATATTTTTAAATGTCACAACTATCCATCTGCATTGGGGAAATAAGTATTCGATACAGTGCTGATTTTTCAAGTTTTCCCACTTAGCCACTTAGCCTTTGTTTACAATTCCAGAGGTCAGACATTTCCTGTAGTTTTTGACCAGGTTAGCATCACTGCAGCAGGGATTTTGTCCCACTCCTCCATTCAGATCTTCTCCAGATCTTTCAGGAGATGCTGGGCTACACAGAGTCTCAGCTCCTCCAAATATTTTCTATTAGGTTCAGGTCTGGAGACTGGTTAGGCCAATGTCTAGGACCTTGAAGTGCTTCATATGGAGCTGCTTCTTATTTTCCCTGGCTGTGTTTCCGGTCATTGTCATGCTGGAAGCCATGACCTGTCTTCAGTTCTCTTACTAAAGGAAGGAGGTTGTTGCCCAAAATATGGGTATACATGGTCCTATTCAGCCCTTCCCAAATTTGGTGCAGTCGTCCTGTCCCCATTGCAGAAAAACACCGTTAAAGCATGATGCTTCCTGCCTAGTGGTTGGGATGGTTTTCTTGATTGTACTCATCTTCCTCCTTTCAAACACAACAAGTAGAGTTTATACCAACAAGTTCTATTTTGGTCTCATCTGACCACATGACCTTCTCCCAGGTCATCCAGATGGTGTTTGGTGAACTTCAGACGGACCTGGACATGTGCTGGTTTGAGCAGGGGGACCTTGTGCATGCTGCTGGATTTTAATTCATGATGATGTAGTGTGTTACTAATGGTAACCTTTGACCCTGTGATCCCAGCTCTCTTCAGGTCATTGACCAGGCCTTCTCGTGTAGTTCTGGTCTGATCCCTCACCTTTCTCATGATCATTGATTCTCCACCAGGCCAGATTTTGCATGGAGCTCCAGTCCCAGCATCATTTTGAGTTTCTTCCAGTTTCTAATAATTGCACCAAAAGTTGTTTCCTTCTCACCAAGTCGTTAACCTCCTGTAGCACATCTACAGTTGGATGAGGTTGAAGTCTTGATTGGTATAGACCGGTGTCTTTATACAGGTAACCAGTTCAAATAGGTGTCTTTAACACAGGTAATGAGTGTAGCATAGGAGAGCTTCTTAAAGACAAACTAACATGTCTGTGAGAACTATGTACCATGTTTGCAATTCTAATAAGTAATCATTTGAATAACAGATCTAGCAGACCAGAGCTGCACTGATTCTAGTTTTGGGAGCTGATGCTGATTTCCAGTTTATGTTCACGTCTGACTTCCTGATATCAGTTTTGGAAAAACCGATTTCTCTAAAACAACTATAATTAACTGAATGATTTGCTTAAAGATTTCTTACTAAATTCTGATTAAATTGATAACTACTGATCTGTTGTACCAATCCGTACAGTCCTGCTGCAATAGTCATTGTGGTTTAGTTTGTAGATTGATTTAAGATGAGAAATAATTCATGTCCATGTCCTGGGTTGACCCCTGGGCCTCTTGTCAGCTGTAAACGTCTGAAAACCTCCCCAGGGAGGCATCTATGAGGCAATCTGACCAGATGCCTCTCATTCTGGAGGAGCAGTGGTTCTATTCCAAGTCCCTCCCGGATGTCCGAGCTCCTCGCCTATCTTTAAGGCTGAGCCCGGCCTCCCTGTGGAGGAAACTGATTTCAGCCGCTTGTATTTGCAATCTCCTTTCTGTCATTACCCAAAGCTCATGACCATAGGTGAGGATTGGAATGTAGATCGACTGGTAAACTGAGAGCTTCGCTTTCTGGCTCCGCTCTCTCTTCACCACGACGGACCAGTTCAGTGTCTGCATCACTGCACCCGTCATTTTCCCACTTCCTCCTTTCCTCACATGTGAACAAGACCCAGAGATACTTGAATTCCTCCACTTGAGGTAGAAATTCTCCCCTGACCCACAGTTGGCAGTCAACCCTTTTCCTGTCAAGGACCATGGTCTCAGATTTGGAGGTGCTGATCCTCATCCCAGCCGCTTCACATTCGGCTGCGAACCTCCCCAGCAAGAGCTGAAGGCCTGATGAAGCTAGGAGGACCACATCATCTGCAAAAAGCAGAGATGAGACCCTCCTATCACCAAACTCAACACCCTCCACACCACACATCATTGGGGCACTCAAACTCAAAGGTGGCAGTTCAAGGAAATTTCTTTGAATAATTTTAAGTTACTTTCAGTTGCAGTGTTTCATCCAAGATCTATTTTTTGCATTACTGTCTGTTAATAATAATGTTTAAAGTACAAAAAAGTTAACATTCTCTCTAAATCAGCAGCAGATTACTGAACATCTTCTCTGGAAAGAAATACTTTATAAATAAACAAAGACATTTTTAGAGTGAGATTCTTATTTCAAACAAATTGCAGCCATGTCCAAATTAGTTTTTGTGTGGAAATTAAAAACTTAATTTGTTACATGTGTTAAGCAATTTATTTACTACCCTGAAATCGGCACTTGGTGCATCTGCAATGTTGAAGGTAAAATACTTTGAAAATGTAGTTGTTTTTTTAACAGATTGTTTGTTTTTAATCAAACAGCGGATCTGAAGAGGACTATAGCCGTGCTGCTGGATGACATTCTAACACGGCTCATAAAACTGGAGGGGAAAATTGAACTGGTGGTGAATGTCTCCTCTGCAAACACCTCCCACATGGCAGCGGGAATCCTCGCCTCTGTTCCCATCGGCCTGCAGAAAGCTTCAAAGCAGGAGGCACCCCACACCCACCCTGGAACGTCTCGCCTTCACCCGCACATCCCCAACAGACGTCGACCGCATTAAGAACTTTTTTAGCTCTTTGTTTTGAAGCACGTTACACTTTCCCACCACTTATGACTGATGTAACATCATGAAACACAAGAATCGCAATAGGAAACTTACAGACATCCAGAATCTTAAAGACAAGATGCATCTAAGGAAAATTCAGACAACTCAAAAAAGAGAAAAAGGGACCTCTTGCTCATACTCACATTTTATAATTGCCTTGCAGAACTTAGTTTGCTAACATATTTTATTTTTTTAACCATGTAACTTTTCAAATCTGGTGACTGTTACAGTAAACGCAACCAGCAAAAGCTTCTAGTAAGAACCAAAACCGAATTTCAAAATACTTCATGAAAACTGACTTAAAATTCTTCCTGTCTGCATCGTAAATAGTTCTGCTATACTGTACGGACATATCGAAAATGCTGAGCTGAACCGTATGCTGATGATCTTGCTGTTTTTAGTTGTATTTTTAGGAGTCACAGTTGGATATGATTAGGCATAAATAAACGTTGCCATTCTCTCTTTAATATATAACCCAAAGAAAATAATTTGCACTTCATCAAAGGCAATATACACGTTTCATCTTTCTTTTTTCAGGAGGAGTTTGCAAAAAAATGACAAGATAATGCAGATTTTGTGAACTTCTGTGTGAGTGTGTGTTCTAGCCGTGTTGCAGCTGACTCCTGGCTGTTTTTAATTTAGAACAAAGAACATTGAATGTACTTCACAGTCTTTAGATGTATAATGTTATTAGGAGGGCTCATGTGTTTAGGGCTCATGTTGCACTGTGACTATAAATCATTTCTAAAAATACCGGCTTCATCTAACTTGAGAAACATTTAAAAGTGGGGGTGGACTTCATCTTTCAGAGTATTCTCATATCTTGTTCTCAGTAATGCTGTTGAACTGGTAAATTACCTCAACAGGTCTCAACAGGGGGATAAAAGTTATGAATTTCCTCATAGCGATGCTGAGTTTCTCCTGCTGCAGAGATGAGCAACGCTTTTATCTTTATTTCACAAATGTATGTGACAAATGTGGTGTGAGTCACAGAAAATGTAACCGAAATAAACTTTGCTTCGTGTTTCTTTGAAATTAATAATGAATCAAGGTTCTTAAAATCCAAGTATTTTCATGGTTTTAAAAGTGACAAACTATTTCTGGTAATTTTTGGGACTATTAAGTTAATTTAGAGCATTTGTATGAAAGAAAAAACACCCTTCTCTTTATTTTTTAAGTTTTACCGAGATGATTAAAAAGTCATATCATGTGTCAAGAACCCCATGCTTATGAGATTAAGAGAACACCGGCACTTATTTGTTTCCACTTAAAATATCATGGCTAAAAAATAACGGTAATAAATGGCTAAAAGTGTTACAGTATGAGATGAATTTGATTGTGTTCATTGTGCTCTCGTTTATTTATCTTTATATTAAATCAGTGAGCAGTATTTGGGGTCAAGAGCTGAAAAGTTGGTGGATCACTCTATACGCCCCGGCTGCAGCTGGTTGCGCCGTCGATATACGCCGGAGTGAAAATGGTGCATACCAGTACACATTTTGACCAGCCAGTAGAGCTGCTGCTTCAACTAGTTCGGCAAAAAGGTGTTTGTAAAATCTTTCACTCAGCTACTGCGACCTAATGTCCAACTAGAGCAGAGAAACGTTCTTATTCGTTTACAGACCCAACCTCCGTTAGCTACCAATAGCAGAAGACTATTTTGTCCCCGCCTTCTTCTGTTTACAACACTTTTACGCAAAGAGGGTGTGGCTTATGAGACGTCAGTTCTCGTGACGTTGAACAGAGCCCACCTTTTACTCGCCATGTTTTACCAGTCGTAAACAAAGAGCGTATTTGTGTCGAAGTACAATCTTCCAGCTGCTTATTTAAACACTAAGTGACACTAAAGAAGGAAACTACAACAGACGGGTAAGTGGTTACCGCGTGTAGTTTCAAATATCCATCTTTATTCCGTTTCGTCTTGTAGCTTTTATTATTAGGTGATTTAGAACAATTGACAACAGCTGTATGGAGGACCGATCCTGCCATATTTAGAAATACACATAGAAATAAATAACTGTCTTAATAAAACAAACAATCTTTTAAATATTGTGTCTAAAATATAAAAATGAGACTTTAAAATTTTAATTCATCATAACGCGTGACATAAATTAATATATATTTACCATTTTCAACAATATTAATTTAACATTGTCATAATTATCTAATTTTCCATTTTATTTGCAATATTATTTTCCTTTGTTTTAATTATTATTTAATCATATTTTTATATTCTGCATTTATTTAATGCAATTTTTTTTATTTCTTAATATATTTTTTCTTAGTTTATTATTATTTTACTCTATTTATTTATTTGTCCATTTAAAAAATTTCAGTAATTTCTGCTTTTTTTTTTTTTATCATACATTGATTTATTTTCTTCTCCTGATTTTCCTCCTAACATTTTTTTCACTCCAGTTTTCTCTTTTTTCTATTTATTTACACATTTCTGTATTTCTTTTCTTCATGTCCGCTTTTCTTTTCTTTCTGACTCCTTGTAACACATACATTGAGAAAAGGGGGAAGGGGAGGGGAGGGGAGGGGAGCCGCGGCTTCAGAGTCAGCTTCTCCTATTGGACAATGTCAAGATCCAAGCTCTGTGTGCTGAGATCGATTATGCAGGTCTTGCTTCCTGGCCCGCTTGTGGCAGCGCCATACGGCTTTGGCTTGTGGTAACTGGCTGTGTTCGAAATGTCCACTCGTTCGTTCACTCACTCACTCACTCCATTTCCATCCATCCAGTTTCTTTAACCGCTTCATCCTCCACAGAGGGTCGCGGCGGAGCTGGTGCCTATCTTCAGCGGTCATGGGGCGAGAGGCGGGGGGACACCCTGGACGGGTCGCCAGTCCATCACAGGGCTCACTACATTTCGTCCCCTAGTCCGCTATATATGGGTTAGGGGACTGCCCCGTGTTCGGCATTTCGAACATATCATATATAACACCCATAGACATATATAATGATATTTTATTCATAATTATACAACACCACTCAAAAGCAGCTGCGTCATCAATTCGCGCCGGACCCCGAGAGACGTGTCGCACAAACAAAGGCAGGAATCATGTCAGAACAACTGGTGATGAAAACGGCAACTTGTTTCTTTTAGCTGAAAAGAAGTTGGATAATTATTTTCTCATTTCGGATTTGAAATAAAACCCGTTTTTTTTTTTTTTNATTGTATTCCAAGTTATTGGGAAAAAGATGGATTATTGTTGTGATGGTCAACAGAGGTCAAAGGTCAGAGGATGTAGCCTATTTGGTGAGGCTACACAAACTTTCACAAAACAAAAGTTGAAACATCCCTGCCAGTGTCTTATTTTTTATGGGTTATTCATTGAAGTTCACCTTTGTTCTAATTTTATGCATGTATACAAAACAAACATTATTGCACTTATACAAACATCTACATTTTTAAAGTAACACAAATGCATCTATTTTCATGGATGCTTTGCAAAATGGGACAATTTGTGTTCATTTAGTTAGACGAGACAATGGCTGTGATGATACACAACATTGGAAAAAATATACAAACAACGTAAGGAAAGGAAACCTGGCAAAAAACCTATTCTTAATTTTTTCCATTTTTGAGTCAGTTTAGAGTAGGATTATTTGTGTACATTCTCCATTTATCTCATGAAAACTGGGTTTGTCACAATTTTCTTTTTTCATCCAAATGATCCCTCACATAATGTCTGGACTAAAATCTACATGCTTTTTCCTAAAATTCGTTTTTTGACAAATGTGTTTATCACATCAGAGTGAAACAGGTATGGAGGACCGATCCTGCCATATTTAGAAATACACATAGAAATAAATAACTGTCTTAATAAAACAAATAATCTTTTAAATATTGTGTGTCTAAAA
>SSNR01000080.1:1133127-1159042 GCA_006937965.1 Callopanchax toddi
GGGGCTTTCTTAGTGCTGTATTGTTTGGGGAAATATTTCTTAAGTCATTAGGTGTGTGTAACACTGCAGTTTGTGTTGACTGTGTTTTGTGCACCAAATCTAATCCACTTTTCTTTTTCCTGCTTCATTCTGTTCATTTTTGCAGAATAATGTTGGGGCCTAGAATCTGAGAGACAACATGGCAAAAACAACGTTCTACTCTCAGTGAGTCAACTTGCAAAACATTAGCTTGGTAGAGCCATATCTCCTCAGTGTTCACTCTTTTCGGTGACCTCTGACCTGAATACGTGTTTGAAAGTGTTGGCTTGAAGCCTGTGTGTGCACGGCCGAGCATTACTGAGGGAGGTGTTCTCATTCTGCAGTCAACACTGTCATGGTTTTGCGTCTGTTTACTTTGAAATGCTTGATGATTCTAAATTTCAGGTTGTTAGATGCCTATTTTGGTTTTAATTGCTGCTTCTTTTGAGTAAAGTTCATTATTTTTAGGTTGTATTTTATTAATGCTGACTAAACTTGGCACAAAATGTGAAGAAATTAGTGTTTGGTCAATAATTTATTTGTAACAAACCTTTGAATTACCGGTAAATGATAAATTCTTGGAAAACCTGATAGCCACCTTTACTAAAAAAGTGATTATCTGCACAAATGTTCTTACATTTTGTGTCAGTCGTAGATGTACTTCCTGTGATTAACTACGAGTTTCATTAAAATTGAGTGGTTTGAGATATTTTGAATTATTATTAATGAAATAACTTGAAGGGAATTTATTTTTACATTCAGATGTTCCCAGTGGCAGAAGGATCCTGACTGTGATTACACAGTTTGGCCACTAGATGTCCCTGTTGTCATGTTTTTTATCCACACACAGCTGCGGCTCATAAAGGGTAGCAACACTGAAAAGTTGGTTTGTGAGTTCAACTATTTTCATAATAAAATGGTGTTTTGTCCTTCTTTTTGTGTTCTCCAGGGTGTGGAGTGAGCAGCAGCATGGAGCTGGAGGGGAGTCGAATCAGAAGGTTACACACCTGAAACCTACACAAACCCTGAAGTTAAATCTAATATAGTCTCTGTGTGGTATTAGACATTGTTATTGTAAAGCTGGAATGTACATTTAAGCTTTCAAGAGTAAAAAAAACTACTTGTATGAAATTATATTAATAGTTAAATAACCCATGTTTGTTTTAACTCATGTTAGATTTGTTTTATATTCATTCTAGTGATTAGATAAGGATTGTTTTAGTTGGGATTCTGTTCCTTTTCAGCTGCTGCAAGAAGATAAGATGTGTTACTGTGTCTACACCAGGTCTAAATATGGGTGAGTAATAAACATTGTTATGCTTTTAATGTGAAGGAAAGTATTTTATTGTCTTATTTCAGCAACAGCGTCTGTCCATCACTAGTGAGTCAATACTGTGTGTTTATTTTATTTAGTTGATATATGTGGATATTTGATCAAATCAATGGTATATGTCCTCTCTTAAACTTGTTCCAATTACAAATGTCTTGTTTTTACAGGCAAATGTTAATTTTCTCTTTTCAAAGTTCATCTTATAAGTTATTGTCTGTCGGGATTTCTTCAGGGTATTTCAGTTTTGAACATTTTGGATTTTGTTACTCTTTCATCAACAGAACTCGAACGTTTGCTATATTTCTTGCTTTTCTTCTGAGGATTTCTAACTTTGAGGCATTTTTATCCAGATAAGTCAACCAGGAGCAAAAAACTCCATTGTTTCATTCTAAACTGACTTATTTCCTTCCTTTTTTCTTTTTATGCAACAGAAACCTTCCTTTACTGCTCACTGATGGCTAATCTCAGTAGTTTGTTTTATTGTTGACTCACGATGGAGAAATAATCCTGATTTGAGTGTAATGATGGAGATTTTACAACCACTGACGACTAACTTTAAGTGCAGTCTGTTTGTGTAATTTAAACCCTACAGATTTATGTTACTTTGTTTAGAACTTTACTCTATACTGGACTATAAAATGAAGTGTTTCAGGGTTCTGGATTAAAGACTGTTGAGTTATTTTTGGTGGAGGAGTTCCTGCAGATTTCATGACTTTTTGTTGTTGTTTGTTTTATTGCACATCAAATAAATAAAAACCTGTGAATTATACAGATTTTACATTACTCTGTGTGCATGAAATTGGGAGTTGAGATGTTATTTTGAGTGAATGAGACAGGAAACAAGACCAGCCATGAAGTTTGGTAAGTTAACATTTATCTACTGTAAATCTGCATGTATCTACTGTAAATCTGCATGTAGCATTACCTTTTTATTAAATGTTGTATATGTTCTTTAAACCACCATCTTTAAATGTTTTTGTTCAATTTAAATGTTTCAAATCTGTAAAGTTTGTGCAGTTTTTCCTCCATCTTCTCTGACAGACTTCTGGTATTGTGTAAGAATGAGACGTTATTATTGTTTGATCTACATGAAACGTTGTTGAAAGCCTATAAAGATTCAGACTTTACAGGAACTACCAGCTTCACTAACAAACCTGCAGGACTGGATTGGATTGTATCTGTAGACCTTGGTTCTGATAATAAACCACTCCATTCAGATGGAGTCAGTAATCACTGCTGACATGTGATGGGGCCCCTTTATTCACTCACAGATTATTCTTTAGGTTCCAAGGTTGCTAAGGTACAAGGGTCAGAGTATGAGTTGTATTCCAATAAAAGTTAAATCCTGTGAAATGGATGGTCTCTGTTCTTATATGGTTATTTAAGCTGAATCTTTATGTAGGTTTTCTCTCTTTCACACTGATTTTTCTTGCAGATGTTTGATTAAAAACAAGTTTAATTGGTTCTGAGATGTGAAGTCTAATGCAGATGCTTCTAACCATTGTAGTGAGCAGGTGCACGCCAAAGGAAAAGCAGATGATTTAGTTGTTTTATAGTCGTTTTCTCCACTAAAGTCGTGAAATGAAACTGTCGGAACAAGACTCGAGGACCAAGCTGTTTTATTTTTATGTAAAGAAACATAAGTAGTGGCTATGAGTATTTACAAAAACTGTACCAAATCAGTGTAATGGATGCAAATGCATTCAATTAATGCCCACAAATATCAGTGAAAAGTAACAAAAGTCAAATCTTTATTCAACATGTTTATTATTGAGGCTTTATGTTCACAAATACAGGGTCCAAAACAGAAAATGTGTTAAAGCTAGATTAATCTCACCTCAACTGTAAGCTAAACTTCATTGTTGAGCATATTTTTAATTCAAAATGTATGAAAAAAAATACTGAGTTGAACTGCTTTGGCATTTTGAGTTTAAACTGATTAGAATTCCTGAATTTGCAGATTAAAGAAATAGTTTTTTATATCTGAAGTTTTTTGTAAGATATACTCAAACAAATAACATTTTACTGACCCACAAATAAACTTTATCTTCTTGTAAAACTAAGTTGCCTCATGCTATAGTAAAAAGCTGATGTCTGTTAAATGAAAAGCTTTCTAAAACTTTAAATATTTTTAAAATTATGTTCAGAAAACCACAAATTGTGGGAAAGTTATGTTGGTGCTTTTTAAAATACACAAATCCTTTAATTTGTCACTTTCCCTTTAATTTTACTCAGTCAAGAATTCACATAACACTTATTTCTAATAAAAGCACAAAAGTATGTTTAAGTAATTTTATTTCACAAAGAAACAAGTTATTGTAAGATTACAATAATAGAAATAGTTAAAATACAAGTTATATTTCAAATTTAGCATAAAAAAATTAACTTATTGTTTCAGA
Source organism: Callopanchax toddi (assembly GCA_006937965.1). NCBI lineage: Eukaryota > Metazoa > Chordata > Actinopteri > Cyprinodontiformes > Nothobranchiidae > Callopanchax > Callopanchax toddi. Next base: position 1,136,875 of record SSNR01000080.1, read on the forward strand.
AATGTTAAGGGACAAATTGTTCTGAACATTTAAATGAAAACATGGACAAAACAAAACAAAAAAGACCAATTCTATGGCTGCAAAAGTCTGCAGAGATTCACTTAATCCTGCATGAAAACACACATTTAATCAAATCACGTGCAGCACAAACATGTGGCGTAAATCTGCTCCAATGTACTCCAAAAATACAACCACAACGTCACAAAAACACACATCCACTCATGTTTATTACACAGAAATAGGAGTTTGGTTTTAATACAATTAAATCTGAATATCTAAATGATTATACTGCACGTTAAACTACGTGGACAATATAAGTAAAACTATTAAAACACACTTGTTGAATCACAACAATCCTGTCACGGTTGTTGTTTTTGCCTCTTAAATGGCTTTTAAAGGCAGAATAAAACACTAGGTGTGTTCTACAAATTACTAAATGATTTAAATTGTTCCTTCAGTTGCATTTCATTTACTTCCAGTTGACTTTTTTTGCCCATTTTCACAGAATTTCTGTATTTGTTTGAACGTGGCGAGAAAACGTGCAGATTTTTCCTCCTTTCTTTCCCTTTTTTTAATTCGAAGGATTCTTTAAAAATAGCCACGCATTCAGCAGGAATATGACGGCTCTCGGAGTATTCCTGCAGCATGATTTAGGTGGTTATTTGCTGCTGTAAAGCAACATTTCCTGACATGTGTTTGAGAAGGCACAAACCGCCATTTTCTCATCAGATGAAGGGGACCATCCCAGAGCAAAAGCTGAGGACTAAATACCAAATTTCCACATGTTTCCCCCTCCTTCGTGTTTTCATGCCTGTGCTTTAAAGCACGTGAAGGCACCAGAGAGGACGTTAGGACTGAAATGTGAGGTTGTGCATCAGCTCCATGCTGCTGCTGCTCAGCTCCTCTCCAACATGGCGTTCACACACAAGTCAGTGCGCCCTGGCTGTCCGCAGCGGTCACTTTACTGGCTTTTATTGGCGAAAAACTCCCAAGTGGAAATCAAACATTGTGGAAAGAATTTCGAGAAATAGAAAACAATCAAATAATAAAGCAGTCTCACCGGAAAAACTGAATCCCTGGATTCTTTGGAGCCTAATTTTGGTTTGTGAAAGAGCTTTGCGCTTGGCGGCGTAGACTATATCTTGGAGTGAGGCCAACAACGGCTCAAAGTTGGGCTATAAGCTGCGTTTTACTTAAACAATCTGCCTCACCCCCCTTCTCTCCCCTCTCTGTTTCCTCCCCCTCCCTCAAACGGATCGATTTGTGTCCGTTCTTTCTCCTCCAGTGACAAGAAGAGCCCTCCTAACGTATAGGACGCAGCCTGGAACTTTGTCAGTTTGTCCCCCTATGGAATTTGGAGTCCTGAGGGGGGGCGGGGAGACTTTCTGTACATTCCTCAGCGATACATTCACTTCTCCTCCTGCAGAGCCTGCAGCGCACACTCACTCAGAACATGCATCCGCTCATTTAAGCACCACTAACGAACAGCCTTTTTGCGCCTTTTCAAGTTAGATTTTTTTTTTCTGGAAATGATTAAAATCAAACAAATAGGCCTTTAAAAATTTGTAAGAGCCCAACTAGGCCAATGAACCCCCCCCTCCTCTGTGAATTCCTCATATAGATCCATTATGTGTATGTGCATTAAAAAAAGTTATTAAATGTTTTAGGAGGTGAGACTTTTTAACAAAGGGGTGAAAACTGGACCGGAAGTTCGTTCGTTCTGAAGGCAGAGTTTAAACAACACCTGGTTTAATTCGGTTTAAGGTAACTCGTGTAAACGAGCGGCGCGAGGATGTAAACGGGGATTAAGCTTCCTGAAAGCGGAGAGGACCGTTATTTCAGAGAGCAGCGCCTCGGACCTGACGGCGCTCCGCTCCGTCCATATGCTGCGCGTGCGTGGGGCAGACACGCGCGGTAATTGGCGCGCTGATTCATATAGAAATGTCGAGCCAGGGAGCCAATGAGCGCGCGCGCTGAGGCCCAGCCAGCGGCGGTAGTACGGAACGACTCCGCGGCTCTCTGATTGGTCGGATCTCGCAGCCAATCACAGAGCCCGGTGTGTTTGCTCAGCAGCAGAGAGGAGTAAACCCAGACAGCCATGGCCCCGGTTAGTGGTTAAAGAGCCCAAACTCCCCGTGTAACCTGCGTGCACGCCTTGGCTGCTTCATTACACAAACAGTGCAGGGACGCAAAAAGTGATCAAAGCAGAGCAACTCAAAGGCTGCAGGGAAGGACACATCTAGACACTTTTCAAACTTTTTATAGGCTGCCTGCAAAACACCCAACATACCAAGTCTGGAAGAAACATGAAAAAGCTCTTATGTAACTTTTTTAAATTGTTTACCTTGCACAGATTTTAACTGACAAAATCACAGCGGCATTCCAGAGATTTATCATGTGACATGAAACAGAAGTGAAAGCACGCTGAGGACATTCAAACACCCGTTTACAAGTTCAATTAGATTCACTCAGCTGTCAAATCAAAATCTATTTAGGTGATTTCAAGTTCCTTTAGGGTAAGTTATTGTCTAGTTTTGAGAGGAAAATCTTCTTTTCCAAATATAGCTGAACAGCTCGAGAACTGTCTAAATCAGTGTGTCCTGAACTTTTCAGCTTAAATATCAACAGGAAGACATGCAGCTCTGAATACCTCTGGTTGGGCAGTATAAACACAAAATAAACAGACAAATAATTAAACTATCTAAACCATGTTATATACTTTTTTCAACTGTTGTAATATTTTATGTCTTAGGAAATATTTTAAATTTTTTTCAACCGTGAAGACCATCAACAAAATCTTTGCTTCGTGACCCAAACTTTGGGAACCACTGGTCCAAATAACAGAAAAACAACTAAATAAATGACTATTTTTGGCTCCTGGTAAAGTTGCATAACAGACGTGAATCTATAAGATTTTTCTGCAGGAGTTTCTTACTTTAATCAGGTTCTAACTGATAGAAATAATGACTTCAGGTCTGTAATGTGCTCATAAGTCATGTCAAATCAATGAGAACAATCCTTGGTGACATTTCTTTCTTTGAAATCCTCACACAAGTTGTACTTTGACACCTTATTGATCCGTCACCAGCAGCAAAGGTCAACATTTTGACCCAATTTATGACCTGGATGAACATTTTCTGCTGAATGACCCCAACTCTTCATCCTGTGATTTAAAAGCAGAGATCTACCAGTGTGGTTTTGTTCCCTGTGGCCGATAAGTGTTAAAAATGGGCACAACAGATGACTGATATGCGGATTTCTTTGTTCTTTCTGTCCAATGTGCTTTGTTTTCATATGGCAACAACATATAAAGAAGTTTCTTTAAAAAACAAAACATCAGCTGGCAGCATCTGCACATGGTGACAAATAAACATGAGGCTGATTAATCGATCATGGATCTTATGTGTTTGTTTGAACATAAAGACACTGAGCTATAAGGAGCTAGGGGGCTCTGGAAACCCCTCCCTCTTTCAGTCACTTCTAATCCACGTTAGAGGGATTCGCCATGCGCCTTGGCTCCATGTGGACTGTGCCAAACAGTATATTTTTAAAAAGAAGTGAGGTGGAGCTGCACCATCTTGTTTAAGGATCCCCCTCTAGTGAGACCACATAGATCGGGCCTGCTTTTTGGACTTTGAGCCGTGGATCAAAGAGGGCACGCTTGCTGGAGAAGATGGATGCCGTCATGTGGGTTTAGTAGTATACGTGTCATTCCCAGATTGCATTAGGGCCCATGATGCAGCTCGGGGTCCTCCCCTTACAGGCAAAATACTTCAAATGAAACGTTTCAAATGCACTATTTAACAATATAGTGCAACATCATTTATGAATAGCCCCACCCCCTTTTTCCCCTTCAACTGTGTCATCAGCGCAGCGCACTGCCGTTTTACTATTCCCCAACCGACCAATGAGAATCCAGGCTTTGCAAAAGAAAAGCCCCACAATATGATTCTAGTAAAGATACTATAGTTTCTCGCGGATTCCCTTTACGCACGCAGCTCCGCAGGTTTCTACCCACTCCACTCTTCCCCTTCTTGGTTTTTTTTTTTACATTTTATTTTATTTTATTTTCTTCTTCCACACTCCCCCTCTTTGCCGTCTCCACCCCAGATTCCCATGCAATTTTCCCCAATCCCAAACACTTAATTGAGCAATTGGGATTCCTCACGTGTGGGCTGATTTGTAGTTTGAACACGTGGCTCATTCAAAAAAAAAAAAAAAAAAAAAGCCGGAATAGCAGAGGATTTTTTTCCTCCTCTTTCTTCTTCTTCTTATTCTAGGCTCTAGACTTAGAGGCGGGCGCCAACCTTACCGTGTGTGTGACATTCTCTGTCTCTTTGCCAAGGGCTTTTTTTTTTTTAAGGGGGGGAAGACACAAAGTAGTTTCTCCTCCTTTTTTTTCCACCCAGCCCGCCATCGTTTGGAGCCACGAGATTTATAATTGAGCATTTATTTATTGCGCGATAGTGACAGAGGGGCGAGGGAGCGCAAACGCACTGAGAGGCTTGCCAGTTTAAATCTATCTGTGGCTCGAACGACCGGGAAGCACGCCACAGCCACTCCGTAGTAGAGTAAAAGGCGATTTGGGCGACTCCAAACACAGTGCACATCCGTGGGAGCAAACAACTGCGTCTCTTCCCCCCACTCAGCGCGAAGATTGTCCCTTGTTTTTGTTTTCCGGCGTGGAACATGAATAAGCTATACATTGGCAACGTGAGCGCAGAGGCGAGCGAAGAGGACTTGGAAACTATATTTAAGCAGTGGAAGATTCCGCACAGTGGTCCGTTTCTTGTCAAAACTGGCTATGCGTTTGTGGATTGCCCGGACGAGAAGACTGCAATGAGGGCCATCGATGTTCTTTCAGGTGAGAAATTCCCAACTTTTAGTAAAATTAATTTAAATAAACGCGAAAAAGTGAGCGAAAACGGCTAGGTTGTCTTACTTTAGGCTCAATGTGTGTGAGACTGCATGCAAGTCCTGCAGGGTGGGGGTGTATCCGATGGTTTCTTTCTCTCACACAACCTTTACTTGGCCTTTTGACACCGTTCAGCTCAGACTTCCTCTGAGTTAAATTCCACCTTTTTTGGGGTGATTTTTGTGGATATATTTGTAATCAGAGCCATGAGAATATGGAGGCTTTCATGTGCCGTCCACAGATGGACGCTTGTGCACGCCGTGAAGTGAACCTCATTGTGGAATCACTTTAGCACCACTGGAAGCTTTTTTTTTTGCGTTATTTGTGCACGTTTCACTTTGCCCTCCTGCTTTTGCACACTAAAGTGCCACACAGGCCTCCATGTAGCCACAGCTCGCTACACAGTGGAGCCTCTTCGCCCATGCTGACACACCAGGTGGTTTAATTGTGTTAGAAAATGTAGGCCAACTTACACAGCCACACATTTCTGCTTTCCCCCCCCTCCTTTTCACCTACTTCGTCCTATAGCTAGCTCCTTACATTAAACTTCCTCCAGCTCTCACACAGCCCAGTCCAGATGAAACTAGTATTTTTTCACGACTAATTTCAGCCCCATTTGTCGTCTCGTGCCGCTCACTTTGAACAATTTCTGATTCAAATCACTTTATAGGAGATACCCAGGGCGCAGCCATGTTTTCCTGTTTAATTTGCAGCACGAGACACTAAACTGGTGCTAAGAACCCATCAAAAACACGGACAGGAGGCCATGTGTGGCCAAACCAATGCTAAAACTACTTGTCTTGTTTTCTAGGTAAAGTTGAACTTCACGGGAAAGTTCTCGAAGTGGAGCACTCGGTCCCTAAACGTCAAAGGTAGGTCAAGTTTGAATAATCTAGCATTTTCTTCAAGTGGGTTTCAGTTCTTTCCCCCTCACTGAAGCCATTTTCTACAAGAAGCGTGTATTTTGTTTATTTTTAGGTGCTAATGCATTAGCTTATCCCCAAATATGTGTTGTAGTTTTGTTTAAATGTATTTAAATTTAAACATTTCTCCCTGAATGCTGCGGGGTCAAATAAAAGGGGCGTATGGTTGAGAAGTGTACTCCCTCCCTTCGCCATGTCTGCTCACTGCTCCTCAAAAACACGTATTTTTTTCAAATTATCTACCCATTTCGTGGTTGTTGTTTTTAAACGCACATGGAGTTGTTGATCTGGGAGCTGGGGGTGGCCGGTTAGAGCCCGAGTGAGCCGGCTGGGATGTTAGGAGTGAGTGCAGGCCTTGTGGAGTCGTCCATTTGAGGAGGATCTGCCCGTCATTCTCCCTGCCTGCCCCACGCTTCCGCCCTCCTCGGCACATTGTGCTGCTGTTGCACGAGATGGACTCCCAAACGCGCGTGGAATGGGAGGTTTGGGGCCCAAATCACGAAAACCTGAAATTCTAGGGTCAGCCCGTCGTAGCCTGGCTGCGTTTTGGGGCTTTTCACGAGGCGTAATGCTCATTTTTCTGTTATGGGCGACGTTTCGTGAGCTGTTGGTGTCAAATTCAATAAAGTTTTAGGTTTTTGAGCACGCTTTGTTAGTGGTGACGTAATCCAGACGTAGTTCTTTTTACATTTGATGACATTTTTAAATTGTTGGTGGAAGTCGAGCCTTTTTTAAAATTGTAATTGGTCTTTTAAATAATAATGTGGCTATTTTTTGTTTTTTAATCAACTTTTACTTCATAAAAGGTCATGGTGGACTTTTAAACTGTTATAAGCTGGTATTAGGTTTCAGAAAATCTATAAATTAGTTTTTTGAGATTTTTAAATGAATATATTTTTTACATAGAGCTTAGTTGGGTTAAAAAAAAAAGAATTTATAAGGTGTTGTGGTGTTTTGAGGGGGTTTGACAACACTGGACATCACCACTAGGTCACAGAGTAAAAGCAACACACTCACACTTGTACACGGTGGGCCCCTTCATTGCATTCCAGCCTGAAAACTTCAGCTGGGGGCCTTGGCCAATCCCCATGCCCTAACCTTTGAACTCCATAGGAAGAGGAGGGGCCACAGCAGCATCAGGGGTTTCTACATTTTGGGGTTCATTAAGAAAATGCATGCTGCAGAGCATAGCTCCAAAAGATGAAGAAACGTCACTTTTTATGTGACAAAAACCTAACTTAAACATGCAGATTATCCCCAGTGCATTTTATAGATCTCCCATGATGAGTAGTGACTTCTAAAAAATGGGGTTTGAATTAATATAAATAAATCACTGTTTGTAACAAATCTGCAGCCGTTTAAAGGTCATTCAGGATGTATTTTTCCTGATTCAGAACATTTTGCTCTGTGTATTTGTTTCAAGTCTGTCAAAGATAACACCCACTCATTCTTGACACGATTGTGCTTTTTATGCAGTTTTTCTGTGGAAAATAAGCAAATTTTTTCATTTGTAAGTCATGCATTCTCCAGAATCTTAACACATGTACCTAGTTTTTGACCCACATTTTTCACAGTTGACATAATTGTGTAAAATGGCCATAAGTTGGATTTTTAACGAGGAAAAAGGGAAAAGATGTTTGCTTGTTAGCGTTACTGAGCCATGATTTCTGTTTCGCTAACTGCCACAAAAGTGAATTTATTGTGAAAAGTGAACAAAGTCCTGGTTCAAATTATTCTTGTTGAAAAAAAATTATCACAAGAGGGGTAAAAAAGCAGCTTTCTCATCCTCATGTGTATGTGTCATACATAAAAGGAAAAGGACATGGGTGTAGGAGGGTTGTGTGTGCGTGAAAAAGGAAAGAAATATGCTGCATTTAAATACAGAAAAACGCAGGTTTAATTTAATGTTTTGTAAATAAATGTAATAAGTTTAAATGTTTTTTTGCTTCATTATTTTTTTTGCATAAAATGAGGTTTGAAAACATGGTATTTAAAAATAAAAGGGTAGATCTTATAGAGCTGCAGGCTTTAAGTACCAGATTTCTGGGTCACGAGGTCACAGTGGGGCCCCACCTGTGCAAGATTATGCTGTTTCTGGACCAGGGTTTGGGGTGCCTGGAGAGTGTATTTTAATTCTGGAATAACTGTAGGCTTGATTTTTGCAGGAGTTCTGGATGTTTTTCAAAGTGTAAATGATGCCCATGAGAGAAATGGGCTTAATAGGTTTTTAAATGTCCAGTAGAAGCCTGAGTTCAGTCACTTAGAACCTCTACATACAGAATAGTCGATTGCTTTGGATGGGTGTTGAGCACAGATCTCATATGTCCCACGTGGAGTACTCCAGTATGGGTGAATGATCAAGAAACGGAGATGAACACAGGTGCTCTGCATGCTGCTTGACTGCTGGATCTTCTTGTGGATTTTTTTTTATGACTGCCTGTAAAATTAGATGTGTGCGTGCATCACCTTCAATTTTGGGAATTTGGGTAAATGTGTCGAATCAGTATTTATTTTAAGTGAATAAGGAGCCTGGCCTCCTGTTGGCCATCACATGACGAGCCAACCCCAGTCACTCCTGGGCCTCCCCTCCTTCCTTTCCCCTCCCATTTTTAACCCTGCTCTACATGTTCCTGTCAGTGGACTTGTCCGTGTCCATGGCAACAGGGCCCCACCCCCACAGGGTAGAGAGGGCCCTTGTTACCCTCGCCTGAAACAGGGCCACCCCCCCACACTCTATACCACACCCCATGCATACACACACATACACACGCTTCCCCAAATGAAATGCTGGGACTAGGAATGTATACCACCCCCACCCCACCACATACTCTGGCTGACTTCGTGTGTGTGTGTGTGTGTGTGTGTGTGTGTGTGGAGAGCTATAGGTTAATCCAACTGGAAGTACTTTGTGAATTTGCACATTTCGCATGGGGGTTCCCACCGCAATGCAGAGCCTACAGAACGTACGAGGAGATGGGGCGAGATGAGTCAGGAATGGCGGCGTGGATTAGAAATGGTTGAAATTCCTGTTTGAAAGTTCTGCTGGAATTTTCTTTACAATTTACCCGTTTAGGTTTAAGTGATTTCCCCGTGTCCTAATTGTTATATTGAGCTAGTGTTGGCTTGATCACAGTTGCAGCGGCTAAGCTGAGGAATTTCAACTATTGTGACCCTTCCTGCACACATGCAACACACTTATATGTTTAGTTTTTTTATGGTATATTAATTTTGTCTTTTTTTTAAATGTTGGTTTTTATTTCAGCACAGTTTAGAATATAGAAGTAAAAGTGCTGAGTACCGCCTAAAGATTTTAGATGTACTTTGAAAGAAAGGGGGTAAAAAATGGCTGCACGCAACGGCCATTTGTGTAGCATGAGAGTAAAGCTGATATTGGGGTCAAAGTTTAGACTTTTACATTGTGAGTTCATGCCTTAGCTCCAGTCTATATGTACATTTTGTTCCTTTAGGTAGGTGTGTGTTAGGAGTGGACTTTGGAGTAGCCTGTGCTTTTTTTTTTTTTTTTTTTTTTTTTTTACCCCACCAAGTTACTACATGCAGATGTAATCTTTTTTTGAAACATTTGTCCACAAGTTCCATTGTGTGTGAGTGTGTGATAGTGTATGCCCATGCCACTGTACACAAACCCAAAGAAACAAGGAGCTCTAATACTAAAGGAATGAATTGGGGATTTCTGTCCTTGCTGGTTTTTTGTGGCGGAGCACAGCAGTACCTTTTGTAATTGCCAGGCTCCACTTGCTTCTGCTGTGTGTGCGCTCCCTGTGAGCAAGCGTGTGATTTTTGACTCGAATTGGTGTCTCCTAACTAGCAGAGATTCCTGTTTAATTTCTGTAGACATGTGCATCACCCCCGCTCCCTATTCCTGATGCCACAGCTGGATGCTGCTGGATATAAGGAGCTGTTGGGATTGAAAAGAGTTTGCCTGCTCCATGCAGTGGTTGAAACCTCATGATTCAGGGCTGCAGGGCACATGCTTTACTCCTCAAGTGTGTGGACAAACACTCTTGGTGGTGTTTTTTGTTTGTCTTTTAGTCCAGTGCTCATTTTAATGCTATTCTTTCTTTCAAGTGGTGGTGTGTTTGAAGGAGCGTGGTGTGCTTTTTATTTTTAAAACAAAATTTCATGTTTTAGAATCCACCATCCTATTTTTTGCCTTTTAGTCTACCTGAATTGGGAATAAATCTGATCCCTTCAGTCTCTCTGTAGCGTGTTTTAAATTTTGAGCTTGTATTTGCTCTTATTAGCAGTATTAACTATTTGTATCCCCCTCCTTTTTGTCCATCCCCCACCTTCGTCCTCCCTCTGTTGTCTCTCCAGGAGCTGTAAGCTGCAGATCAGGAACATCCCGCCTCACATGCAGTGGGAGGTGAGTGCTAACAGGCTGCTAACTGCTTCCAGGGTGTGGCACCATCGGGCGGCTCAACTGGGCTCTCATTTAGTGGCCTCAGGAGTCACCTTGCCATTAGATTTCAATTGAGCGTGCACGTGATGATTTATTTGATGAGGGTTGGAGCTCAGGTCAGGAATGGGGTGACTTGAAATGGTCTGTTAGATGTTATGTCACTGGGAGACTGGATTATAATTTATACCTTTTTATCAACATGTTGAACAATAAGTGGTGGAAAAGAGGAGTCTTTAAATTTTGGCTGAATCAAAAAGTTACTTGAAATATTTTTTAAACCTTAATTAGTCTAAGTTTTTATTATAATAATTGCATGAATCCTTCCTCGACCTTCAGATCGAGAACAAATTAAAATCAGAACTTTAACAATTTAAAAACAAACCTTTTTATTAGTTTAATAAATGCGTTTGTGGAGCTGATGTTAGGTTTTTGAGTAATCTGTTTTAATTCAAATGTAATAAATTCAAGGACATGGATGTAATGGAGTACAAGACCTTTTTTGCACTAAACACACATTTCTCCAAGTTCCTAACATTGATAAAACCATTGCATTCTTTTTAGTGATTTATGAGCATTATTGCTACCACATTTCCTCAGCAAAAATCTGAAATAGAATTAAGAAAACTAATTTAAAAACATCACGCAGAACTCTCAACTCGGACTGTGTAAATTATTTGGTCTGGTGTGGATTTAAAGTCTGGGAATCGGTAAACCAGCCCTAATCAAAATGTAGAGAATTCACTTAAAAAAAACCCACATTTGTTCTTGTAAAACTGTTTTCAGTTGCATAAGTTTATTGGACGTTCTTCAGGCAGATTTCTGGAGGATTTAGACGTTACTGAAGCGGGTAAACACTGCATCTGTGTTAAATCTCTTTAATGCAGTCTGCTGCTTCCGTAAAGGGTTAATATAACGTGAAAAGACACCTCAACAGAGGTGGTGAGCTGCAGGACGGTCAGAGTTCATGGCCGTGGACTAATTAGCGGAAAACTAGTTGAGGATTGGGCGTTGTTTATTTCCTTGTAAGAGTGTGTGTTTGTGAACTTTTCAGGATTTTTTTTTTTTTTTACTTTTTAAAAAAACATGTTGAGCAAATTTGTTTGTAAGCACCTAAAAATTGCAGATAAGTTTAAAGAAAAACAAATTGAAGCTGAGATTTTTTCCCCCTTAACCACCCCTCCTCGTTCTGCAGAGGTTTAGCAGTGAAAATGTGTGTTTTTTTGGTGTTCAGTTAAATTATCTGCCCTTTTTAGATGCAAACAAAGCAAATTAGATTTTTTTTCAATTGCATTGCACAATTGTTCAGTGCAATTAAAAATCTTCAGGTTAATGCACAGCTTTAGGTTTCAGCCTGTTTCACAAACTGATCAAATGGCTACGGACAGGCTCAGGGTTTTGTAATGGTGGGCTCGCTTTGGCTACGCATGTCCAGATCCACCCATGTTTCTAGCATGTAGCCAGCCAGCTAGCAGCTTTCTGAAAAGGTAGGTGACATGGAGGTTGCCTCAGGGGGGTGGGCTCAGGATGAAGGTACAGAATAGTCTTATTTTTTTAATGCAAATGCCTTGTGTTTGTTATCAAGTAGATAAGACGATGAGTTATGTGGTGTGTGTGTGTAGCCCTCCCTCCAGCGCGAGAATGGTGGCAGAGAGTAGTAGTGTGTTCACAGGCAGTTGTGGGTGGGTGGGTGGGCCTGGATGGTTTCCCCTTCCCCTCCATGTGCACTGATTCACAGAATGTGTAGCATGAACCAACACCCCTCCCCCTCAGCTGCTGCTTCCTGCTGGAATGTACCCCACCCTTTCCTGAATGGCCTGGATTCCCATTGGTCGGGTTCAACAGATGGACGAGCAGAGAAGCCAGCCAGCAGGCGGGAAGGCTCGTCTTCAGGAAACATGTTTCAGCGCAGGAGCAGCCAATGATGGGAGGCGCAGATGGCAGGGAGGCGGGAGGTCGCCTGGTTGGTGGTTTCATAGTGTTGGATGGGTGGGGGCTGGGGGCTGCAGTCTTGTTGGTTAGAAAGTGGGGTTGAGCTCTTGGGGGCGTGGCCTCAGGTTCAGCTAAGCATGGTCAGAGGTCTTAGCTTAGCTTGGAAGTCTACTCCCTCTCTCGCCCGCATCTGGTCACGTTTATGAATCAAAACCCTTTTGGATTCCAGATTTTAACAGATTTTTAAATTCTTCAAAGCAAATGTATTTTTCTTTAAACATGTTTTTGTCCTGGATGCTTATAATTACATGTTGGGAATAAATGTTTTATATATTTTTAAGAAAGTGGGAATTCATTTTAAAAGCACTCCAAAGCAGAATGATACTTTTATTCAATAACTGACAAATTTGCGTATAATTCAACAAATCGGGGCTTTTAAGTGGTTTTTTTTTTTTTCAGCAAGAAGACCTGTTCCTTAAAGTTTTAAATCCAAGTCAAGTAATTAGGGTTTTTCTTTTTTCAGGTTTTGGACGGTATGCTTGCTCAGTATGGTGCAGTAGAGAGCTGTGAACAAGGTAAATGGTCTGTAGTTTTGCTGCAGAACTTTTAAAAATGAAAGTCTTTTTATATAAAATAGGATTCTTACAAAATAGTTAATCTTGTATTGCATGGATTTCTATTTAATTGCAGACTGTTTAACCAATGATTTATCACCTACTTTTTAAAAATGCACCCGTTCTTTCATTTGGGGTTTCTATTCCATTAACAAAGTTTGAAGATTAAAGCTTTTATCACTTTGTTTTTGTTTCTTCTTGTGAATCTTAAGATTGTAATAAATATACAAAGGAATGAAGTAATTTGGGCGTTTTTTCCAAACATAAGTTGTAAATCTACATGTAGTCAGAATATTACTTGAAAGGGTTTCCCACTTTTTTATTGCCATGCATTTGCAATTTGAAGGTTGTGGTTTTCCATCTTTGAAAAATGCACTACAAATATATTCTAAAATATATTCAACATCTTTAGTACAGGTGTAATTTAGGGCTAGCAATGACCTGATTCTAGTCATAATTTTAGAAAAGTAGTATCTGCAAGCTAAATTTCTGAATTCAAAATATAACTAAAAAATCTTGATTTTATTTTACTTTTTTTTTTCGCTTTCAAATTCACAAGAAACCCATTGAACTATTTCTCAAAACAACTGAAATCTGCAGGAATTTCATCCTGCAAAGGGCCAAAGCTGGATGCTGGTGATCTTTTTATGTAGGACTTCATTAATAAGTCTTTCATTCATAGCAGATGGAACCAGATGAGGGAGGAACTACTTTGGGAAATCTTTCAAGCACTAAAGTTCAAGATTGGTTACTCATGTCATTTGTTATCCAACAAAAGCTTTTGTAAATCATGCAGCATCTCAAATGTGCATTGTGAAATTGTGTTCTGACAAATAAAAATTCCACATCCTTTTTAACTTTTGGGAGGAGGAAATGCACTCTTTGTTCTTCAACTTTTGCTGCCGTAACACAACTTTTTCCATCACAAAGGCATGACTCTAGTCTAGAGGAGGGATGGGTACTGACCTGGCATGTGGTCAACCCTCCCCCTATTGCTACACCTTCAGACATGCATGTGAAAGGAATGAGATGACGATGCCTGAAACTCTTCTGATGGTTCCAGAAGTGTTGAGGATGGATGGACAGATTATGGAGTTCTTTTTATTAACATGTTAAAGTGACATTTTGGTGGTTGTTGATGGAAGTGAAACAATCTTGGGTTTATTCAGTCTGCAATAAAAAAAAATGTAAGGATGACTTATTTGCTGTCAAGTTTCATTGTTTGTAAAACTAAAGGAACTGACTGTGTGTGTGTGTGTGTGTGTGTGTGTGTGTGTGTGTGTGTGTGTGTGTGTGTGTGTGTGTGTGTGTGTGTGTGTGTGTGTGTGTGTGTGTGTGTGTGTGTGTGTGTGTGTGTGTGTGTGTGTGTGTGTGTGTGTGTGTGTGTGTCGGTCTTTCTCACAGTAAACACTGATACAGAAACTGCAGTTGTTAATGTTCGATATGCAACTAAGGACCAGGCGAGGCTGTGAGTACACATCTGTTGTGATGTATTTAATGATTTTTAATATTTAAACTGCATCAGGTTTCTCTATGAAACAGTCTTGTGGAGTGGTGACTGAAAAGGAAAAGGGGAGTGTGTACATATTTGTGGATGTGTGTTGGACAGGAAAGGGTTTAAATTAACCATGTAGTGCCCCCTGGTGTACATAACTCCCAACTACATTGCTGTAGTTTGCACAGGTGGCTGTATCTCATAACATTGTTTCAGAGAGAAGCTGCTACAAAAGAGGTTGTGTTCAGTTGTCAAATCTGAGCCACTGTTAGTTTTTATATTTACCAGAGAAATGAGGATGTCTTTACTGTCCCCAGTGCGATGGAGAAGCTAAACGGCTCCATGATGGAGAACTACGCCTTGAAAGTGTCTTATATCCCAGATGAAACGGCTGCACCAGAAGGTTCTTCAGCAGGTGGCAGGAGGACCTTTAACTCTCGAGGACCTCCTCGTTCGGGCTCTCCCAGTCTGGGTGCGCGGCCCAAAGTCCAGTCTGACATCCCGCTGCGCATGCTGGTCCCAACGCAGTTTGTAGGGGCGATCATCGGCAAGGAGGGCGCCACTATCCGCAACATCACCAAACAGACCCACTCAAAGTACGTACACGGAGGTCAGGACATAAACTGGACATTAATAAAATCTTCTTTAATTTTATTTAAATTATGGGCTGATTGGTTATCTGTTTCTCAACAGGATTGACATCCATAGGAAGGAGAATGCAGGCGCAGCAGAAAAGCCGATCACGATCCATTCCACCCCTGAAGGCTGCTCAAACGCTTGTACAACCATCATGGAGATCATGCAGAAGGAAGCCCTCGACACAAAGTTGTGAGTTTATTGAGCAATCTGTGTTTAACAAAAAATTGGTCGTCAGTAGATTAGATAAAAACATAATTAGAGGCCATTTTAGCTACTTGGGAGGTAGTTATTTATTTAACTAACTTGTGCTTAAAATGAAAACAAATGACCTCCTATAGAGTTGTTGATGGCTTGTACTATATGACCTGAAACGATGCTCAAAAAGGTTAAAGATAACGTTATTTAGACGAGAAAATGCCACTAAAATAACTTGTTGGGTCCTAAAATGGCAAATTTTTAACCAGGACAAAGTGAAACGACTGATTCAGAAAGTTGAACCAACAAGTTATTCTTTCTGTTCATCTCCACCTTTTTATCAAGTCTGTCAAAATGCAGCCATGTGCATGTGACTAGGACAGGTTCACATTATTCTCTGTAGATTATTGCAAAATATATTTCTTTCTAAAGCTATGAATGACTTTTCAGTAAGTTTTGTTGGCGCTTGATTTAACAGAACAGCAAGTAAATAAAACCTCCTGAACACAGAAGAAAAGAGCTAGCATTAGCATCACTTTCAGCTAATTTGGCACCCTGTTCATCTTGTGCAGCACTGAGGAGATTCCACTGAAGATCCTAGCACACAACAACTTTGTAGGACGGTTAATAGGTAAAGAAGGACGCAACTTGAAGAAAATCGAACAAGACACGGAGACCAAGATCACAATCTCACCGTAAGACACTGTTGATGCTTCTTTCATCTGTTTGATATGCAGTAAGGTTTTAAAGGAGGCAGCTAGCGTTGTCCTGTTCTCTTCAGTCTGCAGGATCTCACCCTGTACAACCCAGAGAGAACCATCACAATAAAGGGCTCCATCGAGGCATGCTCAAATGCCGAACAGGAGGTGATGAAGAAAATCAGGGAGTCATACGAGAGTGACATGGCTGCTATGAACGTAAGCCACTTCATCGCTCATAAAGGCAAAACGTATGAGTTTTCTTTGATTCTGACTGCATCTTGTGATCTCTGCTAAAGTCAAAGGGATGTTTGTTGCTCTGAGATCAGTGTTGGCTCAGAATCTTAGACGTTTGATTTTCTCTGCAGCTCCAGTCCAACCTCATTCCAGGCTTGAATCTGAACGCTTTGGGTTTGTTCCCCAGCGGAGCGCCAGGCATGGGTTCTTCCATGTCCAACGTCCCGCCTCCTGGAGCTCTTGGTGGATGTTCGTTTGGTGTAAGTGACAGTTTATTGTGTACTGTCAAGTGACAACACAGGACTGACTCTTTTAATTGGTTAGTTTGCATTCTTGGGTGAGCCTGGTTAAAACTGAGACAAACTGAGTGGTCTTGAGCGACTCGGTTTCATGTTTCCTTTTTCCTCTAGTGCAGTCCTTATGGGGGCGAGGGGCCATTTTGGGCTTCTTTGCTGTCGTCGAGCAGCCAGCCCCTTGCTGTAAGTCACCCATCCCGAAGTGCTTTGCACGGCTTGTGGCTGCTCGCTGCGGGATCAGGGGTTAGGGCTTTCTGCAAAGATCTCCTCTAGATACCCGCTGAAGACTCAGGCAGGCTGTCATGTATCTCTTCAGGTGGATAGAGATGTGTAAACCCAGAGGGTTGGTGATATCTTCAGCCCTTTTCAGACATAACAAGCAAACCATGAACTACTTTTTACCCATTTTATCCTCAAGTCATTTAGTCTGAAAGGGTTAATTTAGGGCAGAGACAGGAGGGTGAATGTTACGAGGTCTGCTGCAGACATCTAGCAATTATATATTTAACACTTGATCACAAAGTTTAGAGCAGAACATTAAAGGGATATTTTGTTCAGTTTGAAGTGGCATTCTGTTAGTTTTTTATCTATATTAAGGACAACATCACTCAAAGTGAGTGGAGTCTTTAGAAACAGGAAGTCTTCTGACCAGAGCAGAACACAAGGCTGCCAAACATTTACACATTAGTGAGCAGTGTTAAGGTATTGAAATCAAATCCTGCTCAAAGTGATTCTGATGTGTTGGAACACTGTTTTAGCTGTTTGTAAACTTTTACTGTGTTTCATGGGACAGTTTTTTTTAGTTTATGGTGCTTACGCTGCTACAGTGCCATGAAATTTCAGATGTTTGGTTGTAACAAATAGTCTAAAGCAAAACTGTAGATGTTTTTTTTTTTTTAATGGGTAGCATAGCATTACAACAGAATGGCTTTTTTGATTGATGAAGAGTTGATTTGAATACCCAGATTTCACCGTTCTGCAGCAGTGTGTCCTCTGATCTGACTAACATGAGTATTGCTTCAGTCAGAGAATTTCTTCTGGTTTCTAGAGACTCTGCTCGTTTTGAGTGATGTCACCAGTGGATGTGGTCCTTTCTATAAATGAATAGCTGATGGAACGTCCCGTAAAAATGACTGAAATTCTCTTTAAAGTCTTTAAAGTGAGTTTTGTTGGTGTCTGACTGAAACGGCACGGGACTAGAAAAATCAACGAGTCTCATCAGAACGAGGAAGTGAAATGGTGTTCAGCTAACTCGTCTACATGAAAATGTATTGGAAGAAGAGATGTTTTAGTAAAGTCTCTGTAGCTGTAGAATCTGCTATAAACTCCGGAGTCAAATAAGACAGTTTGAATAGGAAACCATCGTTTTACAGTTTTTGAAATATTGTATGAATTTTAGCGTCAAATGTGAAACACTTTTACCAAAGCATGGGCTGTTTTTATTTTCTCCTATAAAACACTTGATGTACTCTTTATTAAAAGTCTATAATGTTTTTGACTCGGTGAGTTTTAATATTCTTCTACAAAATAAAAGCGCATTGAGCTGCAACAAAATCATAAAGTATGAAATTTTGGAGAAAATGGAATTGAGTTGTTCTAGCAGGTATTGTCAGGATTTGAGCAGCTGATGATCATTTGAGTGATGCAATCAAAGACACTCTGGTTTATTTACTTGCCAAAATGTTATTACGTTCAGTGTAGCAGACAGGCTGTAATATGACAGTATAATGTGATTTGTGAGGGTTTTATCAGGGCTTCATGGAAAGCGGTTCATGTCTGAAAACGGCTTCAGTTATGTTTAAATACTAGTTTCCTACTAAATATGAGGTCTCTAATGGTTGGGAAGGTAAATGCAGTTTTAAACAAACTAAATGAGAATTTTAGGATGTGTTTTTGTGTCTGTGATGGACACTCAGCCAGTGACTGTATTTTCAAATGTCTTAAATAATGGCTTCTGCTCGAGCCACTTTCTGCAATGGCATAATGGTTGCTGGAGCTGAATCGATGGTTTGGAGTTTCTTTCTGTGAGACTTGTCTTCTGACCACGTTAAAACTGAGTTGTCTTTGGCCAACAGGGACAACCGGAGTCTGAGACGGTTCACCTGTTCATTCCTGCGTTAGCGGTGGGAGCCATCATCGGAAAACAGGGTCAGCACATCAAACAGCTGTCACATTTTGCAGGAGCCTCAATCAAGGTGAGTGATGGCTAGGTTGTTAAATTCAGGAACTTTGTGATGCTGTGGTTCAGCCGATGTGATCTGAATGTTTTTGATGAATAAACAAAAGCTGTTTATTGACGAGGTGTGTGTTCTGTTTCAGATTGCTCCTGCAGAAGGGATGGATGCCAAACAGAGGATGGTCATCATCGTCGGACCACCAGAAGCTCAGTTTAAGGTTCTGCACCTCTACTGTCAAATGCATAATTATTTGCTGGTGTTATTAGCTGTGATGTATGTCTTGATTTCTAAAGTTAACCAGTTGTGGACCTGAGGATTATTTTCTGAGTTTCATGAAAACCCGCGTGTCCAGACAGCAAATGTCTGCGGGAAGTCCTTGTTTGGTTTTTGTCTTATCGTTGTTCCTCTTTCCTACGATTATACACATCAAAGTTTTATACTAATTAGACACAGTTTCTTGCGACTTATAGAACGGCCAATAGCTGCTTTTCTCTCAGATGTTTGCAACAGTGAGATAAAAACAAGGCACTTTTGAAATGGTGTATTTTTAGGTCTAATCTCTGAATAAAACGAGGTTCTAACCTGTGAACACAACCCAAATCAGGAATACGTTAACCTCTACAGCAGGATTAATTTCTGTTTGACCCTTTATGGCTGCAGGCTCAGTGTCGTATCTTCGGCAAACTAAAAGAAGAGAATTTTTTCGGACCCAAGGAAGAGGTGAAGCTGGAAGCTCACATCAAAGTTCCCTCATTTGCTGCTGGACGCGTCATCGGAAAAGGTGGAAAAACGGTAAGCGAAAGACGCATTTATAAATATCTGCTCAGGATTTAATCGGACATGACATAAAATAAAGTTTATTTTTTTAATGCGTCTGCAGGTAAACGAGCTGCAGAACTTGACCTGCGCGGAAGTGGTGGTGCCCAGGGACCAAACGCCCGACGAGAACGACCAGGTTATAGTAAAGATTAGCGGACATTTCTTTGCATGTCAGGTGGGTCATAAAAAGAAATGCAGCTTTAAACAAACAAAAAAAAGTTGTGAAAAGACTTGTTTTATACTGACGGTGTGATTGTGTGGTCCAGCTGGCCCAGCGAAAGATTCAGGAGATCTTGGCTCAGGTGAGGAGGCAGCAGCAGCCCAAGTCTCCATCGGGACCCCCACCTCCGATGCCCCGCAGGAAGTAAAACTCCAGTGGATCCGGAGGAATGGTGACTGAATCTGTCACAAGACTCGACAGATGGACAGATGCAGCAGAGTCCGAAGGGGAAGAAAGCGACAGTGGGTCCTAACGCTCATCTCAGGGGTCAGAGGTTATCGAAACCAAACATCCACCCCTCCCTGAATTACTTGATGGACTTTGAAGGTTGGCAAATAAGACCTTTTGCCTCTAAAGCTCCACCCACTTCACCTCTCTGCATCTTTTTTTGTGAGAATGTGCTCCTGAGGGTACTAAACATCATCCGCCCTCACACGTACACACCCCTCGACCGCTCTCCTCCCCCACGGGTGTGTGTATCCTTTTTTAAATTTAATTTTTGTTCCCTTTTTATTCTAGAAACACAGAAATAAGGACCCCCTCCCCTTCTATCACCTCCTACGGTGTGGTACCTTAAACATGACGAGATGTTTTGACTTCAGATTTAGTTTTTCTTTTAGCGTTGAATTGGTTAAAGCTTTCTCATGAGTTTTTTCTCTGGAAAGAAAAACGGCATTGCTAGGTCCTGGTCGGACCAACAGAGAGGTTTATTTGGGGGGAGGGTTGGCTCTGGCTGGGTGGGCCACGTTTAGGGGAAAGATTCTTGTTTTAGGACAGGACCCCTGAAAAGGGTGGATTATATATCGGGTGTCCTGCCCTCATAATGATAGTGGCATTTTTAAAGAAAAAAAATTCGGATGCATTTTATAGATAGAACTATATAAATAGATCGATATATAAATATATATTTAGAGAAGGCAGCGCTACGACTGACACTTTGGGAAATTGTGCCGAAACTGCTGCTGCCCAGAAAAACCAATTTAATATGCATTTTGTTTAACTACCTCAGGATCTAGTACCTCAGAAGAAAAGAAAAAAAAGATTATATATGGAAAAAAATGTTCCTTTTTCTTTTGATTTTTTTTTTTTTTTTTGGTATTTTGTATACTTTATAAAGCTGATAGTCTTTGAACATTTTTATTTTTTTAAGAAAATTAAAAATTTTGGTCAGCTGCCAACTGACCTTGCCTTCAACTCTGGTGCTTTAGGTGGCGTTGTACATGTGTATGTGTGACTTGAGATGACCCTGTACATAAAGTCTATTTGTACATAGCAGCCCTGGAGCGAGAGTTGGCGCCCCCTCAGCTGGCGGCTGACAGGAGTTATAGAGAAAAATTGCCTCAGTTTTTCCCCCTGAGGGTCCACCATCTCCTTTATTTTCCTTTCAAAGAAAAATAACAACTAAACACACGCTAGTAATGCCAACCGTACATATTTGCAGCAATGCCAATTAGTTTCAGGTTATTATTGGTACTTTTAATTTGACAAAATGTCCTTTTTCGCCTGCAGCTCAGACTGTAAGACTAATGGGTCCTCCCTGTAGCTGTTGTCAGAGCATCTTTTTGTTTTCCTTTCGGTCTGTTGTTCCCAGGTCACTTGCCACCGTCTTGACGAAGCCAAACTAGGTTTAATTTACATAGGAAGCAAGTGGCGCGAGTACCTGGCCATCAAGTCAACATTAAAGTCACTCACTACACGGTGAGGGTAGGGGGAGTCACACCAATTTATGTAGTTTTTGCGCTTTAGGAACATGAATTTTTGGACCTTCTGTCTTCTATATTTGAATTTTAGTTGCTCATGCAGGGAAAAACAAGCTAAAAGCATTCTAAAAAAAAGAAAAGGTGAACGAACCCTGACTTCCAGAACCTAAAAGAAGAGAAAAAAAATCTACATTATTTCATTTGTTTCCATGTGGAATGTAAATATGATTGTGGTGAAAGTGCTCGAGTGTATCATGCTTCCACAGTAGAACGCAGTCTACCTCAGCTGAGGGGGTCGGGTGGGGGGGGTTGTTGTGGCTCTCGCCCCGCCCCCACTGAGTGCCAGCGCGCACCAATACCTCAGTCCCCTGTACACTTCTTTCTACCTGGGCGCGCCACCATGCTTATCTGAGGGGCACAAGTGATACTTAATTACCCAGCGTCTCCTGGTTTCCTGCGTTCCTTCCAACCTGCCCTCCCCTCCTCCAGTTTGTTTTGATCTACCTCTTTAGACACGTATTTGAATTAGAGGCATTCTTTTATTTGTTAGTTTATCCCCCCACGTTCCCCCAGATGAAAATCAAACTCTTTAGAATAACTGAAAGTGGTAGAAATGTTTTCATTTGCCGGTGTTTATAATATATACATATCTATATATATATATATATATACTCCTTTTTGGCTTTGCTCAATCGTCAATGGTTAATTCTTTCTGCTTTCTGTTTTTGGTGGTGTGGTTTACATGTATTTGAACGTTTTATTTTTTTGCTGTTAAATTTCCTCTCCTGTGAGAAAATCAAATCACTTTTTTTTTTGGCTTTCAGTAGTTTATACAAGAAAACCTGTTTTCAAAAAGCCTGACCTTTTTTTTTTTTTTTTTTTTTTTTTTTT
>SSNR01000080.1:1159052-1198914 GCA_006937965.1 Callopanchax toddi
TTTTTTTTTTTTTTTTTTTTGTCTTTCTGATTTGTAAGGCTTCAAAATAAAAGTCCTGTCCTTTCCGTTTCCCTTTGTCTTTCACACATGCTACACTCACTTTGCTGATTTGATAGATTTTTTTTTTCTGTTTAGCATTTCTTGGCTGTGTAAAGTGGAACATCCTTTTTGATACGGGACAAATTTTGAGGGACTGAATCTCTGTTTATGGAAAAGTGAACGTATATTTCAGCATGAATTTCCCTCCTCCTCCTCCTCCCCCTCACTCTGGAACCATACTTGTGCCCCTTCACCTCCCCTCCACACACAGCTCCACTTGTCAAATGCCTCTGAATAAAAAGAAAATGAAAACTTGTCTGTGTATTTTCATAAAACAATTAGACAAAAACTTAAAATATTTTATACTTTTGAAAACTGCATAAGAATTTCACAAAGGATTGATGCTGCTTGATTACCCCTCAACACCATCTATGTATCTGATGCTCATATTTCTAAGTTTCTAGCAGCTCTTTAACAAGATTTTCCTCTAAAAGCTGAATCTTTTCCAGGATTTCTGCCTTCTGGTGGTTGATTTAGGTACTGAAGTTGGCAAGTACAAATTTTATTTAGTTTTATTATATAATTGCACAATAAAAGTAAAATTGAAAGTAAATAATTGACATCGACCAACGGATGTTTTAAAATTTAAATTTTCTTATTTTTTTTTGGGAGGGGGGGTCAGGATTTAAAGGGTTAAAGCGTTTGAGAGCTCACGGTTTTGATATTCTGGACAGTCTACTTGGTAATATACAGTAAGAGTACTTTAAAATATCAAGATTTTTTGTAAACACTTTTTTTTTGGACTTATGTCTCATGACTATCGTTCTGCAGCAACTTTAAAACACAAATGTGAGACGTATCTGCTTTTTCTGCTTTATCTTCAAAACTACTACTATTAGGTGACAACTTAAGTTCAGTTTTAAATTATTGGTATAGGTGGGAGTAGACTGCAGCTTTGTAAAGCTTAAAGGATTAAAGCAATGAGTGTTGACCAAAATTACAAGATTCTTTAGGTTATTCTTTAGAGCAGCTATATTTCATATAAATCGAACCTTTCCAGGAAATACATTTAAACAATTTACTGAATTAAATCCCTGCCATTCCTTCAATGAGTTAATAGCTGCATCCTTTAAGCCAGAGTTTTAAACTCGGACCATTAAAAAAAAAAAAGATGAGACTTAACTGTTTTAGTCAAATTCTAAAAATATCATGGGTAATAAATAGGGATGTACCGATACCACTTTTCAAAACCGATACCGATACTTAAATCTGAGTACTTGTCGATACCAAGTACCGATACTGATACTTCTACCACACAAAAAAATGCAACAAATTGGAATACAGGTTTTATTTTTTTTCTTCTCTGCTTTTTACAACAAATAACTGAGTTACATAAAAAATATATATTAAAAAATGATCACAAAACTAAAATATAAGGTGAAAAATAACAATTTTCTGTGATTTCACAGTGAAATTATTGCAGGTTTCCACATTTTAACCAAATAAAATGATCTATTTGGCACCATCTCCAGCTCTCAACCCACACTTTAGATCAATAGCTCCCCCTAGTGTTCAATATAGGAAACTACAACAGAAATCACAAGTCGGACAGTGAAGCCACTGGTATCGGGTAACTTTAACCGATACCAGTATCGGTATATACTAGGGATGTGGAGATTCACCGATTTGAACCGGTGGTCCGATCATGACGTGTAAAATCTGACTGCACCGGTAGCTTCAGCGAGCATCGGCTCAGCTGACTGCTAATTGCGCAACGTATCTCTCTCTCTCTCTCTCGTCTCCCATCGGTGAAAACAATGGTTACATCGATTAGTTCAAGGTGTCCAGCCTTTTTCCTCTCACGAGCTACTTTTATACTGAGCAGCTCCACGCGTGTTGTGGGGCGAGCTGCAGGTGCTGTAAACGCTGTGTGCGCGCGTGTGTGTGTTTGTGTGTCCACCACCGAGTCGGCGCTCGTTCACGTGACGTTTACCGGAGGTTTCGTGGCTCTGCTGCTGTCCTTGTAACTCGTTACCCGGAGGGGCGCGGGGGAGAACTGTCCCACTATTTAACAGCAACGACTCCGCGTTAAATCGGTTGATCAGTTTATCTGTTTTGTCCTCGTTTTGATGAACGCACCACCAGTAAATCTACGGAAGCCAGGTGGCGCGCAGGCGCAGTTAGAAAACCTGGTAGAACAGGTGAGGAGGAGATGAGCAACATCAGAGAATCTGAATGGTTTCTGCTCTGTTAGCACTAGAATCTGTTAGTCAGTGTTAGAGACACTATGTTGGAGTTATTTACACACTGCACAGAGTTAATGCTGGAAATGTTGATTAGAGGAGGTTTAACAAGTGTTTTAGTCAAATTACAGACAGAAAACACTATTAATTAAAGGAGGATCTGAGGAAAGAGCTTTGTTAATGGTTCACATCTTTTATTATTTATTTTTAAGAGGCCTAATCTTTTAAATTGGCTATATTAATTAATTGTTAAAAAAGTATAGAGATTTACTTTATTGATCCCTTGGGTAAAATCCTAAGGTAAATTCAGTAACAGTTGAGACTAACAACAAATGTAACATTTTTGCTGATGATTTATATTTATTAGGAATAAAACAGTCCTCTTGTCTGATCCATAATGAAGTGCATTTTTAAAGTAGAGTTTATTGATTTATCAAAAACAATAAAGTATCAAATAAATCTTTCACAGAGAAAGAGAGAGAAAAGTAATTATGATGATTTTTTAAAAAACAGACGTGGACTTGAAAATTCTCTGTGATGTGTTGAATCGTTTCAAATCGCACCGTGAATCGCATCGAATCGCATCGAATCGCCAGCAAGGATGAATCGTATCGAATCGTATCGGCAGAGGCTTCACCGTATCGTCAATGTATCGAATCGCTGGGAGCGTATCGAGATACGAATCGAATCGGCCTCAGTGGTGGGGATTCACATCCCTAGTATATACCAGTATCGGTATCGGTGCATCCCTAGTGATAAATGACTTATCACATCAAACTTTATTTCAGTATTTGTCAAATCGATTCTTAAAACAATTTTTTTGTTCAAAATTCCAGTTAAATCTGTCAACAATAATAGTTTGGTTAAAATGAAATGTTTTGTTTTACAGTTTTAAAGGACTAAAGTACTTTATGCAGCACAGGTAGATCCCAGTTTTCTTTCATCATGCCAACTTCTTTGCCCATTATATGATTTATTTGCTTGAAGGTAATCTGGTGTAAAAAACGAGTTTCAGCATCTGGAAAATCATTTTTAATCAAGTTTAGAGGACATGAAGCATCAAATCTTATTAAAATAAACCAATCAGGAGGCGAGTTGTTAGTTAACTTTTATTGAGACATCAAGTTTGATAAACTCTTAAACTTTTGACACATTCATCTTAACTCAGATGAAGAACGGAAGCCACTGTAAATCATAAGTTTTTAGAGTTGAAACATAAAATATTTTTAAAAAATGCATTCCTTAATACAAAAGTTATTTAAAACATTTATTTTATTTAAAAAAGACTGCTTTGATTCCTTGCATCATTTTCATCCTGTACAGGAATCAACCTCTTTAGTAAATCATCCTATAAATCAGCAGCTTTAATGCAGATGTAAATAAAGAGGTAATTATATTAGTATCATTTAATTATTTCTATTAAGTTTTTCCTTCAGAATCTATAGAAGAATCAGCATCTTAATTGAATTTAGTTAGAGAAAGTCAGTCTGATTGGCTGCAGCTCCCTGAATCCTACAGAGGGCGTCTGTCAGTCAGCAGGTGGTGGCTCTCTTCGTTGGAGGGGAACAGCGCCTCCCTCAGGCGAACCATGTGACCTGCAGGACCAACAAGACCATGAGGGTCCTCAACCAGAGATCTTCTGATGGGCCTGTAGACCTTGTGGCGCCTGGAGGAGACAAAACAGAGATAATAACTGGGAAGTTTGGAAAGGTTTTATGTGCATTTAAATAAGGACCACTCACTTATAAACCAGATAGGCAGCGAATGCAAAGACAGCCACCAACACAGCACTAGTAGCCACAACCACTCCTGCAGTCGTTGGACTTTTACGCTCTGAAGTCCCAAACACAGCAGAGAGAGCGAGAGAGAGGTAAAAACTGGTAACTTTTTGTACTGTTAAACATATTTAAACACAAGTAATATAACGAACCAGGTGCATTCTGGGACTTGCTGACTGTGATGGTGGTGCTGGCCAGCGCCATGCTGCTGGAGTTCTCAAGGGTGATGTTCACGCAGTAGGTCCCAGGCTCCAGAAACCTCCGCTTCAGATGCACCTCGCACTCCGATGATGGCGGGACTTCATCACACATGATGCTGCGCACGTGAGAACAGCTGGGGTCCGACACGATGGTGCAGGCCGAGGTGGGGATGCTGAGGAGAAGATTGATGTTGGGAGTCAGTGAAATAATAAAATTAATTCATCAACAAGAGACAAAAACATACAAGTTTAAGGTTTTTGACAATAACAAAACACACCTGCCCAGACATTTCACCCTGAAGTTGACGTCAGTGTTGGTCTCTCTGGCAGCCGACACCTCCACGATGCGACTGTCTGGCCAGCTGTTCAGCGGATGCTTTGGTTCTGTGGAGAAATGCCTTGAATCTGTTATCACCCTCTCATGATGATGTATCTCAGAAAGGTCTTTGTAGCTGAAACATTTTTGCACAGTGGTGTTGAGGAGGTCCTTCAGGTGCTCTCACTCAAAGGTACCTCAGATTGTCTTAAACACAGTCTAGCATTTGTGACTCCAACCACTGGCTCCAAAAAAGAATGACATGTTTCAGAGTCAGCATTCCACCTACCAACGATGGTGATGTTCCCAGTGAAGGTCCCATAGGCGTAGCGGAAACACTCATTTCTGTTGAGACTTCTGGAGTGGAGCCAGGGCAGAATGGTGGGGTCAGACTCTGTGGCATCAGTGGGAGAAAGGGGCTCCGTTGTGGGGGTCCCAGTCGTTGTGGGGGACCCAGTCGTTGTGGAGGATGTGGTGGTAAAAGCTGGAAGGGTGGTGAGTGCTTCTGAAACAAGAAGCAAACAAAACTGAGTGAAAAGATATTAAATCATTTAAAATTTCTCATGTAAAATATTTTGTGGTATCTCACCTGGTGTCGTCTGCATCTTCGTTGTAGCAGTGTGGGTGACAGGTGGAGCTGTTAGAGGACAAGATTAAAATCTGACGGTCTGAACTCGTTTTATCTGGTCTGAATGCTCAGAATCTTCACTGAACCGACTCTTGGTCAGAAAGCTTAAAATCCTGAAAGCAGACCTTGTTTCCTGCCTACACATGTGGTTTGTGATCTCAGTACCTGTGTGAGGTGTGGTACGTCTTGGCGTTGGAGTGGCGGAGGTGGGTAGACACTCGGCAGGGAACGCTGCCTCCACCACCAGCTTCACATTCATGGTCCCCAGCGTGTTGTAGGTGTGCGTGGTCACGTCGCGGTGCGTCACCACCTGGTTGCCGTCCCTGAAGTCCCAGATGTAGTCGACTGAGGCGGCCGTCTTCAGGTAGCCACTGGGGTCATGGAGCTGGACCTTGAAGACGATGTCCTCCCCACGGAAGAAAACATCCGCCGACTTGTTCACCGCAGATTTCTGGGAAATGTCAACCGCCAAGGGGATCTTATCTAAATGACATACGAACTGTTATTTCTCTAGTTGTGTTTTGTCTGAAGGTAAAGTTGTTTTTTGTCGCCACCTGTGACCACGAAGACGGTACTGTCAGTAGAGAGGGGGATGTACTTCCTGCGCTCACGCTTCCTGTAGACCATGACCTCCATGACCTCTGCTCCTAGAGGGACGCTGGTGGTGTTGATGGTTACGCTGGAAGACGAGCCATCACACGTCTCATAGTACTGGCCTACAACAGACGGACGATGACTTAGATTTCTTTTATGTGTTCGTCAGCATGTCTGCCTTTACTCACCCATTGTGTGCCAAACGTAGACGTAGCTCTTGCGTCTCCAGTCGTTGCTCTGAGGGAAGGGCTTCCCATCAGGGAATGTGTTGCACCTCGTCACATCTGGACACTTCCCAAAGCCATAGTCGTCCAACCAAGAAGTCCAGTTGTATACATAACCAGATCGAACCTGTCCATTGGCTGTCCAAAGGAAAGAAACAGAACAAATGCATCCATATAAAAACAAGGCATGAAGGAATTTTGGTCTTTTGTATTTCAGCTGTAAAACTCTAAACACATGTTCATGTTGCTGTTATTGTAGGTGTAATGTGTGTGGCCTGTTCCGGCAGCACCTGAAGCCTCCAGCTCCGTACCATCCTCACAGCGCTCGTCCCAGACCAGTTCCCCATTAGCGTCTTCCTTCTGACACGGAGGATACTCCAGCTTGGCTGTGAAGCTGATGCGGGACCCGTTGAGAGCTGGACTGTCGCTGGTCAGATGGACTTCAGGTTTACCTGCAGAAAGGTGGACATTATGGTCATGAATAAACTTACTCAGAGATTCATTTAGAGGTTCATAAAAGGACTCACCTCTGTGATGCATGAGCTGCCTTGGTTTTGAGTTTAGAGGCGGATAGAGGTAATCGTCCCATGGGTTAGTGTTAGGATCCCAGCCAGGGATGGGTGGGATTGGAAAGGGAAACTTCAGGGCTGCTGAGTGTTTGTGAGGGAACATGTCACTGAACGCTAAAGGGAGATAAAACAGACAGAAACATGTGGGGAATGTCTTCTTTTGAATGTCTTTTATATCTTGGTTAAAAACAGGTCAGTTTCAGTCCTCAAGAGATTTAAAAAAGTACATTTAAACTGTCAAATTTAAAAGATTTTGACCAGACTGTTTGACCCAAATGTCAACTAAACATTTAGGGTCTGAAAACAACAACAAAAACACAAACATCCCATTGGTCAGACACAAAAATGGGAAGAAAGTTTGGAATTATTTAAAAATCATTATTATCTGATCCTATAATAAACATAATTTTTCTGTATAAGAACAAACAATCTGATTGTCCCTGAATTCAGCCTCTGTGTCACAGTTCAACCAGTTAAATATCCATGGACTCCAGAGAAAAACACATTCCACCCATGTAATCTGATTACAGGAAACGCGGGCCAAACATCGAGAAGATGTATGTGGAAAACAAGTTCTATGGAATAGAGCAAAAAATATCTATTTGAATCATTTCAATTTGCTTTCTTTATCAAATTCATTAGGATTAAATTGTTAATCTTAATTACAATATTATTTAATTCATATATGTGACTTATCTGAATATAACAATAAACAGTTAAAGGTTAGGATGTTTTCTATATGAGGAGAGTTAAAGGATCAGAGGGAGGATGCTCTGATCAGAGTCCTAATTGGATTCATGAGACTCTGACTGCAGACAGCTGGTGACAATTTATTTACCTTAAAATAAGCATCATTTTATTCTTTATAGCAACAGTAAAACGATAGAAAGTGAGCTTTTGAAATCAAAGCAAATTAGGTTTAACCCTTTAAATACAGCTGATTGCATCAATATTAAATTTAAATTTAAAAAAATGACTCAAAAACAAAACTTACTTCTTCGTCCATCAGTCTGATCGAGCAGGCAGGCGCCACTCAGGAGGAAAACGTACAGAAACATCTCAGGTCAGAGGACTGGAGCGGATTGTGTCTCTCTGTCCTCGTCCTGCAGCTTTCTGTCCTCTGGATGTGGTCATGTCCTCTAATTGAATCTGAGTCACAAACATGTGACGGTAACGAGACGCGACACATCGCTCATTAGAGGAGGAAACTCACGGAAAGAGAAGCTCGTTCCCCCTTTTTCCTCTTCTATATTGTTTTTTTATTGAAAGTATTTATTCTTTAAATTCTTTAAACCAATCTAAAAGTCTGATGATACATAACTGTGATTTTTTAATTATAAGAACATTATTCCTCGTGTTGTGTGGTTGTTTATGGAATATTTAGAACATTGTGATGTTATTGGAGTAAACATTAAATTAATTAACGCGTTTTCTTATTCGTTCCTCCAACAAACGTGATCAGATAAAATGTTAAATCAAAGGAGCGCGCGCGGTTTAAAACATATTTTATAATTTGTCATATCTGAATCGAGTCCGCGCGTGACGTCAGCTCATATGATTTTAGCGCGTGGAGCTGCTTGAGCGCGAGCCCCGATCGGGTTGCTCCACACGCTGCGCCCCTAAAAGCAGAAGAAGAGACTCATGATGCCCGTTTCCTGCAGCATGTGATAATAATTTGAGCTGGTATGAACTCTGCTGTCATGAGAGGGTTTGGAAACGGTTACAAAGTGCAAAAGTCTGCCTAGAAGTCTGAGTAGAAGTCAGCAAAACACCGAGAAACACACCGGAATTAAAAGACTCCAATCTCAGCTTAGAGAAAATCTAAATGCATTTTTACCGGATATGAAATATTTCAAATAAAACCTGAAGTGAACTCTGCGTCAAATACGCTTTTTGTATTAAATAATAGCAAGAAATCTAAATATTTTATTTCAGAAAAAGTTTTTTGGAACAGATGTGAAGTATTTCTCCCTGTTGCTTCTCAGCTAGGGGCCATTTGGACAACACTCTTATCAGCAGAAAAAAACCCATTTTATATATAACTGTATAAATGGGTGCTTTAATCCGCACACACATACATGTGCATGTTTAAGACATCTTTACAAACAAACTCAAAGTTTTAAAAGAGAATAAAAATAGATTTTTACATAATTTTTACCATCACCATCCTAAATGTGGCAGTTTTTATTTGATAAAAATGGTCCCTGTGTGTAGAAAATATTAAACATAACAGTAAGTGACTTTACTCACACTGGTCGTTTAATGCATGCTGCGTTTAAGGGCTGACGGAAAGCTGGTACATCTGATTTGTCATTAAATTCAAGGCACATTTCCTTATTAAAGTGTTTTCTTGGTAAAACGAAATATTTTTTAAAGAAAAATTATCGTCTATTAACACATATACCTGTATTTCCATGCGTTTCTATTTATTCTAAATCCGTAAATAAGTAATAAGTACGGGTTTGGGCCATTTAAATATGAACACATGTTATACCAGCGGTCGCTAGGTGGCAGCCGTGATCTCTTCTTGTGGACAGAAGGAACCAGTAGCATAAAAGATGACATCTGTTCATTGTTGTTGTGATATTAAACAGGAACATTTTAGAGAGTATTCCTAAAGGGGGCATAAACAAGATTTTTCTGTTGAGCTGTCTGGTACTTTGCTAAATTTTAAAATATAAAAAAATAATTGTGTAAATGTTTGTCATTAGTTCTTATATCTGTCTGCAGGTTTATGAATATATTTTCAACAAAATGTAGGGGAAATGAAACAGCCACCTACAGATAATATGTATAATTATTCTACTTTTTTTCCTTCACAAAAGAAAATGTTTTAATAACTATCCTGTGTAAAAACATCTGAGCTAATTTTCAGCTCAGATTTAATCATGAGACAATGAGTGGAAAATAATGCTCAGAATGTATTTATTAAATAAAAATATGTTAATCATAGTGAGCAGTCTCTTTTCAGTGTTGGGTTTTAATAGTGTGTTTTTCTTGTGTGTGTATATTGTATGTCCATTAGGGGAAAAAAAGGGGCCTGGCATCCCCACCTCTGTCAGTGTGCCCCACCAGTGTGTGAATTTGTGTGTGAATGACTGTATGGTGCTTTGGGAGTGTAGAAAACTCTAGAAAGTGCTCTATAAATACATAACATATGTGCACATAACTGGTTCGCCATTTTGCATGCACACTAGATATCATGCATGCGTATCAGAACCTACTACCCAAATGCACCTTTGCGGACATACACCTACTGCACGTTGCTCAAAGACGAAGAAACGTAACACAAAGGTGTGGGCTGCACAGAGAATATCTTCAAAAAACTTTACAGGGTTTAGCCTATAGTAGCCAGTATTTGTGTTTACAGAAGTACCGTAGATGTCTTTAGGGTCTTAAAGCTGTGCTTTGTCATAAGGTAGTCCCAAGTCTAAAACGGTGCCTGCAATTCCTTTGTGTTACTTTTTATTTTCAATTGCAGTCGATATGATTCGCCAAGCAGAATTAATGTCAGTACTGAGTGGTTTTCTCACAACACTAGTTGTTACCATTCACTTACATTGTTTTATGCTAAGCTAAAGCTAAAGAAGAAGGCTGGTTACAAATTGTTTTTGCCCACTTATCTAACTATGGGGAATCCAGTTTCACTTCTGGGTGGAGTATCTCTGTAAGGAGACAGACAAAGAGGAAAAAAGATCCTGAATGCCTCATTTTAAAATATTTCAAGTTTTTAGTAATCTTGGTTCAGTTTATACTCCAGTTTTTATTTAGTTGGTGTGGAAACAAATACTCAAAAAATAATTTCTCTGAGAAAGACCAAAGTTTTAGTGTAGATAAAATTAGATTAAAAATAGAGGTAAAACAGCAACATTTAAGTTTTTATTCTTAGAAAATTATTACCCAAAAATACAGCACATGACTATGAAAGATAAAGAAATAAATTGCGAGGTCTTACAAATACAAGGAAACATTTCTGTAAATTAAATTAAACACGTGCCGCAGTGTTATACATTTTTCATACGTATTTTCTTTAGGATTCTTTTAGTTTGAAAATCTCTCAGGGACACGGAAGTCGGTCGTTAGATTAATGGGGGAGGAGGAGGGGGGGTGACTTGTATCTTTTCCTGATTGGCCGATTTCACTTCACGCTCAGTTTGACCAATGAGCGGGCAGCAGTTTTGCTATTTATATCATGACCGCAGCCAGCAGGTCATATCTTTGAAGCGAACTAATCTTAGGAAGGCAGAATGTCAGGACGTGGAAAAACCGGCGGCAAAGCAAGAGCTAAGGCCAAGACCCGCTCCTCCAGGGCCGGCCTTCAGTTCCCAGTGGGTCGTGTTCACAGGCTGCTGAGGAAGGGCAACTACGCTCAGCGTGTCGGTGCCGGAGCTCCGGTCTACCTGGCCGCTGTGCTGGAGTATCTGACCGCTGAGATCCTGGAGCTGGCTGGAAACGCTGCCCGCGACAACAAGAAGACTCGTATCATCCCCCGTCACCTGCAGCTGGCTGTCCGCAACGACGAGGAGCTCAACAAGCTGCTGGGCGGAGTCACCATCGCTCAGGGCGGTGTGCTGCCTAACATCCAGGCTGTGCTTCTGCCCAAGAAGACCGAGAAAGCTGCCAAGGCCAAGTAAAGGTTCAACTACAGGCGCGACTACTAAAACACAACGGCTCTTTTAAGAGCCACACAATTTCTCAAGAAGCATGTCTCTAATAATGAACTACTTGGAACTATAAGATAAATCCGTAAATTACTTCAGACTTCTTTCCAACGCATTCATTAAAGAGCTTCATGAGTCCCGCATTTATATTTGGTGGCCCCTATTGTTGCGGTCCTGTGAGATTTAATTCAAAATTAAGAACGTGGTTTAACATTACCTGAGCTACATAGGTTTATATCAAATGCATAAACCATACGAAAGTTTGTTAAAGCAGCTACTTAAAAGACCAAAGTCCCAATAACTTATTAAAATGTAAAATGTTCTTAAATGAATATTTTCCATAACCTATAAATGTTTCTTATTGAGCTTCAGCCTGTAAAACCTTTATTGGAAATTCAAGCGATTATAAAAACACAGCATAATAGAAATCCCAAAAATACAATAAAAGAATATTCTAAATAGTCATAGGAAATGTTTTTATATTCTAAACTTATCTCATGACATCGATACTCCAATCAAACAGGAGGGAGGAGCACAAGCACCGCCGCTTCCTGTTCTCTTTTACGTTCGCAGCCCCACCATATAAGCAGGTCACTACAGGGGTTGAGTTACTTGCTTCTGATTTCTCAAAGCATCGACAAAATGAGTGGTAGAGGAAAGGGAGGTAAAGGACTCGGTAAAGGAGGCGCCAAGCGTCACCGTAAAGTCCTCCGTGATAACATCCAGGGAATCACCAAACCCGCCATTCGCCGTCTGGCTCGCCGTGGTGGAGTGAAGCGTATCTCCGGTCTGATCTACGAGGAGACCCGCGGTGTTCTCAAAGTGTTCCTGGAGAACGTGATCCGTGATGCCGTCACCTACACCGAGCACGCCAAGAGAAAGACCGTGACCGCCATGGATGTGGTGTACGCCCTGAAAAGACAGGGTCGCACTCTGTACGGCTTCGGAGGTTAAGCTGATCCTGGACCAGACTCTTCTAAAACCCAACGGCTCTTTTAAGAGCCACCTACAGATCATAAGAGCTAAAACATCCTTGGGGAGAAACAAAAAAGATAACAGTTGTATAGGAACGTCAAAGCTGCCATAAAGTCTGATAAATATAAATGCATGTTAATATTGGATTTATGGCGCCGTTCACAAAACTGGCTCACTTAATTCTCTTGATAGAAAAATGTCACGTGGAACTTTGTTTGGGGACACTCTCTGTGGCGACACCTACGTGTGCGTCTCTAATTAGCTTCCCCGATAGAACTGTACTTTGTGGTTCATTGTGGGTCTGGCTGCTGCTACCAGGTCTCTGAAAAGGTGTTTAATTGCTTTAATTTATGACCTACCATGAACATGTTTGCTAAGACATTTCTTCACATGTTTACATTATGAGGAACCAAACAATGGAGCATTTGCTGTACATTACATCAACCCTTACCAATAGTATACTATAGTAGCAGACTGCAGTTTCAGGCTTCTACTGTTTTTGAGACTGTGCCCATCTTCCTATTTCATAGCAATCCAAGATGGATTTTCCTCTTCTCAAAATTTGTGAAATTCTAGCAACTGAAAGACTTGCACTACACAGATCAAACCTGTTAACATTGATTTAGTATCATCTTTCATGTGTTGTCCAGTTCCAATATTTTTTGGGGGAATTTGAAACTAAGACTAAGTTTTATTGAGACCATGGTGTGGGGGTGGAGGTGGTCTGCAGATGAAAGATATGACCACAAAGTTGAATTAACATTTATCCTGTTCAGTCTGAACTGTTCTGCAGCTCAAACACAATTCAGTGTAATATTTACATTAACAGCATTAGCTACCATTTGAACAGCGACTCTTTGTTTGACCTCATCTTAGTGGCCTAACTCTTCCACTTCACTGAATAGGTAGGAAAACAAACACATTTCATTGTCAATTTAAACTCAAGTTTAATTTAAAACGTGTGTTTGTCAGTGTGAAGATGTGTGCAAGAGTGTGAGATGACATCACAAATCATGTTAATTTTGAGTGTTCAGTTTACAAAGCTGTAATTAGTAGGTCCATATAAAGTCATGTTTGGATTGCACAGACCCAGTATTCTTAAATTCAGTAGACTTGAGTGTATGATGGTAAATATCTTTCCACAGGCTGTCAAAAATAATCCACAAAAACTTATCAAGTCATCCAGTAGTTGCTGGAGGTTTGTCAGTGAAGAGTTGGGGGATTTTAAGTAGAATGTAAAAGTTTGAAGTCAAAATATACCAGAGATGAATATTGCTTGTGACACCCCTTTGTTGCAACACTTTAGATTGCATTGGGTGTGAGGTAATGTCTTACAGCAGTGTTGGCAACCCATCATCATTAAGGACAAGCTGATATGGTTTTTAAGATGGGAATTCAAGTTTTAGCATACTTGACACTGAAGCCCATTAGAATGTAATTCTCAAAGTTTTCTGATTCAACCCCTGAATAATGGAATATAATGTATGTCAGTAATTTTTGCATCTAAACATATAGACATTTAAATCAATAAGGCCTTCTCATTCTACTCAAAAAACAGCTTCTGAGAATGTAACAGCTGACATTAAGATAGACAAATTTTAATACATTTTAAAATTTGAAATGAAAGAATCAGTATCTCAGCAGTCAAATATAAAGCTACACATTTGTATTATCCCAGGACTATTGCCTTTAGGTATGTGGGCGGCCCTGAAAAGGGCCTTTTGTGTTTCAGAGGAAGCAGTTGTTTACTTGGAGCTGGTGTACTTGGTGACGGCCTTGGTGCCCTCGGACACAGCGTGCTTAGCCAGCTCACCAGGCAGCAGGAGGCGGACAGCGGTCTGGATCTCCCTGGAGGTGATGGTGGAGCGCTTGTTGTAGTGAGCCAGGCGGGAAGCCTCGGAGGCGATGCGCTCAAAGATGTCGTTCACAAACGAGTTCATGATGCTCATGGCCTTTGAGGAGATCCCAGTGTCGGGGTGGACCTGTTTCAGCACCTTGTACACGTAGATGGCATAGCTCTCCTTCCTGGACTTTCTCCTTTTCTTGCCTCCTTTGCCGGCGGTCTTGGTCACGGCTTTCTTGGAGCCTTTTTTAGGCGCAGACTTGGCGGGTTCAGGCATCTTGGTCAGATTCAAGAATCACTGAGTAGTGGTACTACCGGGAGAGGCTCCAGATATACAGGAGGCGTGTAAATAGCGCTGTGCTGTCCCTCGCCTCCGATTGGCTGAACTCAACAATTGAGCTCAGACTGTTTCGTTTCCACGGGAGCGTTTGGTCATCTTTGAAGGAGGCTAAATAAGACGGAATTTGTGTTTATAGTTTATGTTTTAGCTTGTGTTTGTTTTATGATTCAACGTTTTTGTCATTACAGTGATTAAGCAATGCTTAATAACATATAGGACTGTTTACACAAGGAAGTATTCAATATTTGAATCTATCAGTATCAGTAATCAGACATAAATCATTCCCAACAAAAAAAGTACTTAATAAAATACCAATAAAAGAAAATAGGTTGGAACAACAAATGGTAAATAAGTAAAGTTTATTTATATAGGACCTTTCACAGAAAAAAAAAATCACAAA
The DNA here is from genome assembly GCA_006937965.1 of Callopanchax toddi. Lineage (NCBI taxonomy): Eukaryota > Metazoa > Chordata > Actinopteri > Cyprinodontiformes > Nothobranchiidae > Callopanchax > Callopanchax toddi. The sequence continues at coordinate 1,173,863 of SSNR01000080.1, forward strand.
GTGCTTCACAAAACATCAACAAAAAAAGTCATAAAGGCAATTGAATAAATATAATTCAATACACAAAACGTTAATTAAAAATGGTTAAAAACCAATTAAATAAAAAACTAAAGATTTAAGTAAAAGCCTTTTGAAATAATACTCTTCAGCAGTGTTTAAAGGTGTACAGACACAATGTAAAAATGAAGTTGGGAGGAAATTAAAAGCATGAAGAACCATTTCCAGTTCATGTTTGGACACAAACCTTCTCAGTTTGGAAATATTTCTCGAGGTGTACTAGTGTCTAGATGAAAGAACTCTAATAATGAGATAATTAAGACACTAGCCTCTCCTGCACACAGTGACACCAGATATACATCATTTTACTGGAAACACTGGATTAGCGCTCTCTATATATTTTAGACTGTTTGATTATCTTGTGTTTTTATGTATTTTATTCATTCTCTTAATGTAATTTTATATATTTGGTTTTTAGGTATACATTTTAATGCAGATATATTTCATTGTCATGCATTTTATTTTATCTATTTAATGCCTTTGTATTTTAACCATGGGCGTAGATTTGGCATGGACAGAGGTGACGTGTCCCCAGCTATCACTGAATTGTCCCCACCAATTGTTCAATCCAAGGATGCAGAAGTAGCGCTGTATCCCCATTCCCCACAAATAATTCCCCACAAATAATTTAAGTTCAAGGTTTTTCATATAAAAGCGCTGTAAATACTGTTTGTTGTAATGTCACAAAACGGCCACAAGAGGGCGAGTGTTTGTCAGCAGAAACAGAAACCAAAGACCAAAAAAATCACAAGATAGTTCACTGCTTTGTACTACCATCCTTGCTGAATACAACTCACTTCATTAGCTAGCTGTTTTCAAACATTTCTGCCTTGATTTATAACAAGCTTCTTTGAAAATTACAGTATTTGAACATATCCTACGTATGGTTGAATAATGCAGTAAACAGTAAGCAGTAACATGACCTGATATTTTTGTGACAGTAACTACCACCAGTGAATTCTACAATTAGTTTCTGGTCTTAAATTAAATGTTGATTTTAAAAGTTTCTCTTAGCTTTAATTTTTCAAAATAAGTTGTGTGAAATTTTTATTAATTTTTCTACGACTAAAAACTGCACTTTTGCTTTACAAATTGACCTCTTAAATATCAGTTTTTACATCTAGCTTTTCAATGATACATGAAATCAGATCAGTTGTGAAGCGTATGCCTATACCAAGCCTTTGATCCAAAAAGATGTCAGCTGATAATCAGTTTGATACAAACTTAATGAGCTCAGGATTTATCAAATATAAATCTAAAGTTATGTAAGCAGAGAAGCAAATAAACAAAGAAATGCCTTGAAACTGAATGAAGCTCTTAGCTGAATATATGGTGGCTCTTAAAAGAGCCTTTTTGTGTGGAAGTGGTGCATTCACTTCTTCTTAGGAGCTGCCTTCTTGGCTTTGGGTTTTGCTGCCTTCTTAGCTGGAGATTTCTTGGCTGCAGGAGCCTTCTTGACCACCTTCTTAGGGCTCTTAGGGGCCTTCTTGGGGCTCTTTGCTGCCTTTTTGGCCGCTGCGGGCTTCTTGACCTTCTTGGGGGACTTCTTAGCAGCTGCAGGCTTCTTTGCTGCTGCCTTCTTGGGTTTCTTGGCTGCTGCGGGTTTCTTAGCTGCTGCGGGCTTCTTGGCTTTGGGAGCAGCTTTCTTGGCGGCTGCGGGCTTCTTAGGCTTGGTGTCCTGATTTTTGCTCATCTTGAAGGACCCGGAGGCTCCGATTCCCTTTGTCTGGACCAGAGTCCCTTTAGCCACCAGGCTCTTGATGGCGGTCTTGACACGGGCCTTGTTCTTGTCCACATCGTACCCTCCGGCAGCCAAAGCCTTCTTCAGGGCAGCAGCAGACACGCCGCTGCGCTCCTTGGAAGCGGCCACAGTTTTCACGATCAGCTCGCTGACACTGGGACCGCTCTTCTTCGGCTTAGAGGCGGTCTTCTTCTTGGCTGCTTTGGCCGCAGCGGCGGCGGGAGCTGGAGCAACTTCTGCCATTCTTCTTCTTTCCTTGTTTTCGTTCACTAAATTCAATGACGCTCAAACTGAAGTCATGACGAGCCCAGAGCAACAAGCTGTACATAAACACACCATGAGAACCGTGGAGACTCAGCTCTTCCTGCTACTCCTCCGCTCAACATGGACGGCTTCTCTTTGTGTTTTCTCCTCAGCTTCAAACTGAAAAAATAGGACTTTTGGAGCCAAGCAGCAGACTGACACTAAACCGGGCTATAGCGGACTTGTGTCTCTTCATGTTCAGCTCATATCCAGCTCTGATGCTCTCTGCTTTTTATTCTTGGAGCTTCAAAACTCCACTGATTCCCCACCCAACTCACAGCTCATCACTCACTCTTCTATCTATTATTTATTATAAAATCATTTCACACGCATCAAAATTGACCATAAAGCTAATTTACATGTTATTTTAGCCACTCATATATAAAACATCCACCTACTTACTGTTTTTTGGTCATAAGGTGAAGATAATGCGGTAGCAGCAAACACACTAGTGGAGGCTCAGTCATACAGTCAGTGTTTGTCACCATGTTTATTTTTCATTGTCGATGTTTTTGTAGCAATTATAATAAATCAATAGAATTAACTTATGACGTTTTCCTTTTTATTATTTTTTTCTATGTATGTTTTCCAGTCTGTATTGATGAATGAGGCAATTTAGTAAATTTTTCTCTTTGTAACAATTTGGCTAGCAACCTGCAGCATTAACTTTCTATGTGCAATCAGTTTAAGTCACAGAAGTTGAAGTCCAGTTGCCTTTATTTAAAACTCTTTTTGGACAGCTAAGTGTGGTCTATATGGGAAAGAATACACCAGTTAACACTAGATACATTCATAAAATATATCAAAACACAATTCTTTTTTTTTAATTGACATTATGATGATAAAGTTGCTATTATTATTATTGCCATACTCAGTAGCCAGGTAAACAAACGAGGTCTCGCTAGCTATTTTACAGAAACACGTCTCGGTGAACTCACTCCTCCCATCGGCTAAAATCCATACGCCAGCCTCCCGCGGACATGGGACCACGGTTTGCAAAGGTGACAAAGCAGAGTCTAACTCCAGCCGCAGAAATGTTTCCCCAGCTTTTCCTCTTTTCACCTCCAAACGTTTTTAGTTTTCTGCTAGCTGAAAATGTGTTTTTTGGGGGGGACTCTGGTATTTTTATCTTAAAATGGAATCACCCGCTGGCTCTCTGTCCTACTTCTACTTTCACTTTCACTTCCGGGATGTTCTACCCCAAAATGTGTCCGGGAGGATTAATGCCAATCCAAGCAGTGAGGAAATGCGGCAGACAGACAGCTGGATTGTCCAATCCTATCGTTCGGTCCGAACGATAGGATTGGCTGAAGTTTTTAGAGAACTGCAGGACAACTACTTTATTGATTTCTTTCGGGTTTTTTTTAATCAATATATTTATGGCTATACTATGTTGGAAGGTTGTTAAGAGGCTTTAAAAAAATGTTAAAAGCTACATTGTTTACCTGGCTACTGAGTATGGCTTTAATTGTCAGAATACTCTGAAATACTGTGATTGCACAGCCAAGCTCCTGAAGCAAAGCCAGTGGAAGGGAGGCCTACGCGATTTTTGAAATGCTCTGCCATCTGCAAACTTCTTAAAAGTTTCTCACCATACAACTGACTCCAGATCTAGTCTTACACAGTTTATGTTTGTAAGGAAATCTATGTGTTAGCTAAAATCTACAAAAGCTCAAATCTATGTGTGGGAAATACAAACTTTAACAAAATATTTTCTGGTAGGAATCCTGCATAAAGTTTGTACGTTGACCCTAGATTAGAGATTGCATGGAATTTAGATTAAAGGTGTTTCCACAACAATGGAGTTGGAGGCAGTAGTTCAAGGTATTTTACACAAATTTCTCAGGTTAAGTAGTTCCAGCGTTAACTTTATTAGAGATCAAAAATTTTAACTCCTAAAGTCCAGTAGTGGGTATAACATGACCATTATTTACATTTACAGGTCTGATGTTCCACAGTGACATTTAATACATATAAATCTTGAGTTTTAGCTTCAAGAAGCAATAAACGTTACACTAACAACACAAAAACTCTCCAAAAATGGCTTTTATGAGTCTCCTTTTCTGGTCATGTGGTAACAACATGGTGCATATCCAACAAAGTTTAGCAAAAACAAACGTCCACAAATTACAACCACGAATGATTAAAAACAGGAACACAATGCTGAAATGTCTGATTTATATTTTAATAAATCTACACTTCACCATGGAGGATCAATAAACTGCTAATGATACTATTTTTTCATATTTTAATTTGTTGTTAGGTATAACATGAACACCTTTTTAAGTGAACCAACAATAAACCAACAGTATATCAGAACAAGTATAGAAATTAATCTTTTGAATGGATATAAAACACTGCATCTCCTCATCAGGTTACTTATAATGATCAGCTTAAGAAAGCCAATAAATTGATCACTTTATTGTAGTTATTCCAAAACTTTTTCAGTCAGACGATCAAGAGTAACCATTTTATTTTTAAAATACTTGAAGTAGTCATGTATCATGACTTGCATTTCTATTTAAATTTTCACATTTTCCAGGATCAGTTTGACCACAGTGAGAAGCTCTTAGAATAAAGTGAGTGGCTCTTAAAAGAGCCGTTGTGGGTCAGTGTGGAGGGTTCAGCTTTACTTGGCCTTGGCGGGTTTCTCGGTCTTCTTGGGCAGAAGCACAGCCTGGATGTTAGGCAGCACGCCGCCCTGGGCGATGGTGACTCCGCCCAGCAGCTTGTTGAGCTCCTCGTCGTTGCGGACAGCCAGCTGCAGATGACGGGGGATGATACGGGTCTTCTTGTTGTCGCGGGCAGCGTTTCCAGCCAGCTCCAGGATCTCAGCGGTCAGATACTCCAGCACAGCGGCCAGGTAGACCGGAGCTCCGGCACCAACACGCTCCGCGTAGTTCCCTTTCCGCAGCAGCCTGTGTACACGACCCACTGGGAACTGGAGCCCGGCCCTGGAGGAGCGGGTCTTAGCCTTGGCTCTGGTCTTGCCTCCGGTTTTACCGCGACCACTCATGGTGTTTAATTCTCTATTCGAGACAAATCAAGGAACAGAATGAATAAACAGCAGCAGTACGAAGCTTGCTTATATGTCCACACAGGGCGGGAGGAGCAGCCAAGCAGAGCACAGCAGGAGGAGGAGGAGAGGGCGGTCCGCTGGGAGTCCGAGCGGACTTTTTCAAACGGAGCTTCTCCAATAAGCTGCCAGCATTCAGGCGGGGAGCCGCTGCTCTGGGCGGCGCTGAGCTCCAGGAAGAGCCGCTCACCAATCAGGAGCTGCAGCTCGGTAGACGCGTCACCGTCCCGCAGCTGCTGCTGGCCTTTAAGAGCAGCCAGACTCAGCACGGTCGCATTCATTCTTCTGACTCCTCAGAATGGCAAGAACCAAGCAAACCGCTCGTAAATCCACCGGTGGCAAAGCCCCCAGGAAGCAGCTGGCCACCAAGGCTGCGAGGAAGAGCGCTCCGGCTACCGGCGGCGTTAAGAAGCCTCACCGCTACAGGCCCGGTACCGTGGCTCTCCGTGAGATCCGTCGTTACCAGAAATCCACTGAGCTGCTTATCCGTAAACTGCCTTTCCAGCGGCTGGTGAGAGAGATCGCTCAGGATTTCAAGACCGACCTGCGCTTCCAGAGCTCCGCCGTCATGGCTCTGCAGGAGGCCAGCGAGGCGTACCTGGTGGGTCTGTTCGAGGACACCAACCTGTGCGCCATCCACGCTAAGAGGGTCACCATCATGCCCAAAGACATCCAGCTGGCCCGCCGCATCCGTGGAGAGAGAGCGTAAAGTGTCTCCGCTCAACAATAAACCACAACGGCTCTTTTAAGAGCCACCAACCTGCAGTAAAGAGCCGATCTCCACGTTACCGACTGATATTGTACTTCATTCCTTTTGACTGAGCAAACTTTCATTTTTGTTTTTCCATCAAAGGGTTAAATTTGATGCCAGATAAATAAAATTAGTATGAAGCATACTCTGGTTGCAGAGGAGGACACTAAACATGGAGAATGCCAGCAGACACTCGCTGACTACACACTCGCCAACAACAGGAGGACCAGCTCCTCCAGTCCAGCTGTGGACTCTGCCTGGCTGCGGTACGGTTTCTGACCAGCGGAGGGCAGCATCACCACACAGCCTCATAATCCAATCAAACTACAGCATGACCTTTCTTGTCATTAAAGTAGCTTCAGCAAAAAAAAAAAAAAAAAAACTTCATTACGATAGTGGAACTTTTATTATTTCTAATTTTGAAATATGCCAATATTAGAATAAATAACTATTATAGAAGGGATATTCTTCAAATGTCCAAAACTACACAGCTGCTGAAATAAACATGTTCATTTCTACAAAGATGGTCACTGCTCAGAAGCGACGATGCAGTTTTAGCAGCACTTTTACGTTTATTTTTTCTTGTACTTGGTTGAGGCTATATATATTCTGTATATATTTTGTGCCAAATTTTCAGATTGATTTGCAAAACAGCTAAAATATTATGAAATGCTACTCAAACACCTCTAACTAGTGTCCCTCATTCAGCTCCTTGAATATGAAGTAACGACTGAGAATCAGGTCAGAAACGTTCAGAGAAACTGAATCCAAAGTTGTGTTTGATTCCCAGCTCTGGCTTCTAGCAGGTGGAGGAATCCAAAGCTCTTCCGGAAAATCTGTCCCTGACTCTTGTGTGAACGAGTGTGTGTGTCCATGAACTTTTTGCTGTTGATGCATCAGTCTGAAAATGTTCTGCCAATGGAAATTTGACTTCTCGGTGTGTGTTTTGGCTGCACACTGGAACATTGGAGTGTTCACTGTGCAGAACAGGAAATTCATGAAAATCACTGCTCCCTTTTCTGCCCTGAGACTTTTACCAGATTCCCACCAGAATCCTGGAGTCAGGTCTTTTCTTTCTCTGATCTTTTGATGTCCCTCTTTCATTTCTACCTTTTTGCTCTCCTGAACCCATCTTTCAACCTCCCAGTGCCTCTCCAGGTGTCCTCCTGTAATCTGTGTGCTGTAATCATCAGAGGCCTCTCTTGCCTGTCATCCTGAGGAGGAATGACTGGAAGGGTAACCCTGCCCACTCTTTTACACACAGAGTCACCACCAGCATTAACAGTTAATGGTGTAAAATTAGTTGAAATCAAACACATCTTTGAACATTTCTACAAATATTTCATTGGAAAGATTTATGGGCAAATCAAAGTTCGTACTCCAGTAAATTGTCATGGAACTTCAGGGTCCAGAGAATGTCTTTTGGAAAGACCAAAATCTGTAAAAAATTGGAAAAGGAAATAAATTGTTACTTTGTCTTTGCTTGTTTATTTTAACTGCTGTTTAAAGAAAGTAACATCATTTTAAGTGTGTCCACATGGAAAATGGTGCAGGTGAAAACAGAGGAGCGGAAGGTGTGGGAATGAACTTAAAAGATTTACTGGAAACTAAACTTGGTCTTTGCTTGGTATACAGAAGAGTATGGCATGGTAAAGCAGAGCAGACACAATCAAACAAACTGACATGACACATGAGGGCTTAAATACATGGAGGTAAATCAAGATAACAAGGGGCAGGTGCAGACAATAACTAATTAGTGGGAGGTGTAAGAAGACAGGAGAATGGAACACAGGGGCAGCTAAACTGACATGAACCACAAGATAACTAGACAGAAAACAGGCATGATAAAAACACAAACACAAAACATGAATCCTAGCTAAAACAAATAAACCTAAACCATGACACAAATGGTTGCAATTTATCCCATTAACTGGCAATGAAAAAACTACTAACATCCAAATATAAAAAATGGTAACTTACTTTAGGGGTATGTATTGGCAAGAATCTGGCGATACGATATGTATCGCGATACAGGCCAGACGATACGATATATCGCGATACTATGAGTAAGACCATATATTATGAATTTTATAACAATTTAAAAGTAGAAAAACTGTCACAGCATTCTAAAAACTTCTACCTGTTTCATACAAAACACATCCAGTTTTATTACTAGATCTAGTTGATCCACTGGAACGAAGAAGGTGAAAACAGCCACGACTAGCGGTCTTACTTTTAATTTTACTACAAAAATTACTGTCATCATTAATGGTTCCATTAAATTTTTTAAAATAAAATAAAAATTGATATTTTGCTTTAAATATCAATATGCAGAAAATATCGCGATATATTGCAGTATCGATATTTTCTTACACCCCATTAGTAATATTGTTACCTTAAGTTTGGGTTTATAATTTTTCCACTATATTACTATAAATTATAATCTTTTTTTTTTTGCTAAATAAATAAAATATACAACCCCCCTGCAAAAACATTGCTTTTTCTTGATGTGGAAGTTAATGGGTTAAGCTGTTTAACAGGATTAGTACTTTCCTCAATAACCTGTTCTATTTAATCTTATGTTTCCTCCAGTGGAGAGTCTAGGTACTGCATGTGGTAAGTGTTTTTATTATAGACATATTGTCTGAGTTTCGTGTTAACCCCATGGGTCAGAAAATCAACCCTAATGTTTTAATCCAAACGACCCAACAGAATTATGAAATACTGTTCTGATCATTTAGGCTTTAAAAGCTTCATGTAATCTTGAACCACTGGTTGATGTTTGTTGTTTGCTATGAAGGGTCAGAGAAGGCGGGCTTTAGGACCGCGGGACGCCTCTCAAACTTCAAACCTGCTCCCTCCGCAACTTTTCTTCATCAAGCGTTTGTTCCTCCTAGAATTTACCAATATTTTTTGAATAATTCACGAGCAGCTTTGGGGGAAATCCCGTCCTTTGAAAGGCATGAGGTCGTGGAGCAGAGCCTCAGCTGTCCGGAGGAAGGTGCTCTGCCTCTGGCTGCTGCTCATCGGACTCACTTTGGTTTTACTGGCTCTCTCCGATCTTCTTAATCTGGACTCTGATCTTCAAAAACCCGTCCCTCCAGCTCCTGGCCGCCACATGCAGCGGGTTCCCAGCCCACCGGACCTAGAGGAGATCATCGTGGACTCCCGGGACCCTGCTTTAGAATTCAGTGTGGATTTGGCTCCGCTCAAGTCTCTGCTAGAAGACCAGCTGTTGTTTGTGTCATCCACCCAGAAGAGCCAGACGCAGAGGAAACGGAAGGTGCTTCCGCCCGGTGCGTTTGATGACACCACCGGTGCCAAAACACCGAGGCGCGGGGAAATGGGGAAGGCTGTCCGGATCGGACCTCAGAGGGATGTGGATCAGACTTTACTGCAGAAACACGAGGAGCTCAGTGAGAGGATTTCAGCGTGTCGCAGGCTGCCAGAGGCGCGTCACCCTGAGTGAGTGGCAAAAACATGACATCTGAAAAGTTACCCAGATTTTAGTGATATCTGTTTCCCCACACAGCTGTCTGGGAGAGCAATACAGCGAGACTCTGCCGACAGCCACTGTTGTTATCTGTTTCCATGACGACGCTTGGTCCACACTCCTGCGCACCGTGCGCAGTGTGCTCGGAACTGCGTCCAAAGCGCATCTGCTGGAGATTCTGCTGGTGGACGACCTGAGCCAAGACGGTGAGCGCGCGCATCCATCCATCCATCCATCCATCCATCCATCCATCCATCCATCCATCCATCCATCCATCCATCCATCCATCCATCCATCCATCCATCCATCCACCCTCTCCTACAGGTCACCTGAAGACTATGCTGAGTGAGTATGTATCCCACCTGGAGAGGGTGCGTTTGATTCGCAGCAGCAGACGGCTGGGTGTTGGGCGGTGCCGCACACTGGGTGCTGCCAGGGCCACAGGAGAGGTGCTGGTGTTCATGGATCCTCACTGTGAGTGTCAGGATGGCTGGCTGGAGCCACTACTGGAGAGAATAGTCCAGGACAGGTACTGTAGTCCTTAATCCCTCCCTCCCTCCTCACACACACACACACAATATTTCTTATGCTTTTTTCACCTTAATCACACAAATTGCAAGTTACCGTTAAATGATCCCAGTTTTTGAACAACAATAACAAGAAGCTAAATAAAAAACTCTGCCTTTGTTTTGCAGGAAGAGAGAGGATGGAGGGTTAAGAGTTCTCTGTTGTTTTTACTCATTAGTGAAGCAGTGGGCTGCATGTGTTGCATCCAAGACTCAGCGCTCATGATTTGGCCCTGGTCTTGTGTCTCTGGCTGCCTGCAGTGTGGCTTTAAATTAGACTAATTAGGCTGAACTCTCAGGTCTGGAATCTGCAGCAGCTCAGCCCTCTCAGAGACATGTTTGACCTCCCTTTATCCCTTCAGCTCCTTCTGTTTCCTCTTTAATCCTTTTACTGCATGGCTTCATGTTTCAAAACACATGTGTGAGCCAGGACCTGGGCTCATTAAGAACCCATGATCTCATCTTCTGACATTTGCAAAAGAGAGGAATTAATCATCTATTTTCCAAAATAAGAGATGTTTTAATTTATGTTACAGAATATAAATGTTTTTAAAAAATTTAAATGTAAGAATCTGTGAAGTTGATGTCTCCACAGGACCAGGGTGGTGTCTCCCATCATAGACGTGATAGACGGTCAGACCTTTCAGTTTACTGCCACCCAGTGGCCAGTCAGGGGAGTGTTCGACTGGAGACTGGACTTCTACTGGGATTCCAACCTCCTTCTTCCAGATGAAGACCCAGATGTGGCTGTTGAACCAATCCAGTGAGTTCCCAGCAACCCCTAATGACACGAACAACCTCCTAAATCAGCTGTAATGTGAATAAATAGCATATGCAATTCTAATATTAGTCCAAATTTGGTCTTACTCAGTGAAATATATGAAAAATAAAACATCACATGTGAAAGTCAAGCTGTAAAACTCTGCGATTCATGATTTTGAACATGAACACATTCTGTGTTTGGTCTGATGTTTGTGACAGGAGCCCAGCGTTAGGAGGAGAAGTAATCGCCGTGGACAGACATTTCTTCCAAAGCGTGGGCGCCTTTGACCCCGGGATGCTGCTGTCGGGGGCAGAACACGTTGAGCTGTCAATCAGGGTAAAATAAAACTCGTCTTGTTTGTCTTTACCTGTTAAAACATCTAATTTACACCTTGCAGAGAGATAGAAGATGAATTTGTCCTGCTGTGAGATGATGAGGTTGTTTGCGAATAAAAATCTAAGCTTTTTGGAATATAATGAACTCCTGATAAAGTGTCACAATCTGATGCCAATTAAACTTAAATTCAAAGTTTTACATGTTAAGACAAAAACAAACAAACAAGAAAAATAATAAAAGTTCACCTTTTGAGTAGTTTGTCCCTCAGAGGCCCCTGTAGAGATTAAAGCCCACCCTGTCCCTGTAGGTCTGGTCCTGTGGGGGGTCCATGGAGGTGGTCCCCTGTTCTCGTGTGGCCCACCTGAGTCGCCACCGCCTGCCGTTCAGCTTCCAGGACCAAGATGGTCTTCAGAGGAACAAGATCCGTGTTGCAGACACCTGGATGGACGCTTACAGGATGATCTTCTACCAAAGAGACACACTCGCTCATTTCATTAGGCAGGTGTGTGTGTGTGTGTGTTAACAGACTTATGGAAGAGGAATGTGTGTGTGTTAACAGACTTATGGAAGAGGAATGTGTGTGTGTGTACCACTGACTGAAAGTCTCTTGTGCAGTCTGAGAGTCCGAACATCAACGAGCGTCTGCGGCTGAAGAGGAGCCTCGGTTGTAGGAGCTTCCACTGGTTCCTGTCCACCATCTATCCACAGCTTTATGTCCCACAGGACAGACCTGAGCTGTCAGGCGAGGTAGGACACACACACACACACACTCACACACACACACAGTTTCCTTCAAACTGTGACGTGTTACACCAAAGCTGTACAGTGTGGGCCTGAGCAGCTGTGCAGACTACCCCAGTGGACAGGGTCTGCAGGGTGGGGCCATGACTACAGCACCATGCAGCGGGACAGGCAGCCAGGTAACCATGGCAACACATTCATCAGCAATGCAACCAGGTGACACAAAGTTGAACTCTGCTCCTGTTGCAGCACTGCGATCTAAACTCTGAGGGCGAGGTGCGATGGGGACCGATGGGAGCTCTGTGTTTGGACGTTAAAGGAGACGTGGTGGTCCTCTCACCCTGTCCTTCTCACCAAGCCACCAACAGCAGGCTCAAGTGGGAGTTCCTAAAGGTGAGGCAGAAGCCTTCATCTTGCTCTTGTGTTTTATTTGGATGATTTAACTCCCTGCTCTTGTTTTCGCTCTCCTCAGCTGAGCGGCCAGCTTGTTCACCAGCAGTCCCAGTTATGTGCGGAGGCCGCTGAAGGTGGTGCACCAGGAGGTCTGTTCCTGCGCCAGTGTTCCCATCACCCCAGACAGCAGTGGCACTTTGAGCAGCTGGTTGGAAACGTGTTGCAGCCTCTTCATTCATGACACAGTGTGCCCACGAGGTTTAGAAACTTCTGAATGTTGCTCCTGTTTTAAGGATTGTAGATTTTATCAACAAGGTTTTATTAATCTGACATCTAATTTTTATGCTTTGATTCCCTTTCATCTTAATTTATATATTTATAACAAGCTGCATCAAATGTAGATTAAATGATCTTAAAACCACGTTTTACAGTAAACGCTGTCGTTATTGCTTTATGTTTGACTTGTTATCCTTTATTTTTTGATGACTGTCTGTTAGCTAAATGTCTCACAAACCACTGGACATAACATTATTTGCGAGATTTGACTAAAACAACTATAACTCCATCATTTCTCAACATAAAATAGTCTTATTTCAATTTAATTTTAAATGTAAGAAATTATTCATTCACACAAAATTTTGGGGAAATTACATTAAAAACAGCCACATATTTTAGTTGAAATTCAGCTACTGATGACTTCTTGTGGCTTAGGTTAAAAAAATAAAAGCTATAAACAGAAAACATCAACCTGAGAAGCTTTAATAATAACTTTCGTCAGTTTATTCACATTACTTCTAAATGATACCTCAGAATAACCATTTGATACAAAGATGATGCAACGATGATGCAACAAATTCTCACTGAATATTTTCTCTCAAAAGAGGATTGAACTTTATGCTGTAAGAATAGAAAATAAGCTTTGGATATCATTATTGATAACTGTATTCTGTTCAAGTGTCTCAAGGTGAAGCTGAAACACTGTAATGTGGCCATTAATATTCAAATTTAAAGCAGTTTTTTTCTAAAATGTTTGGAAGCAGAACTTTATATGGGTGTCAGTTTTCTTTGGTGTAAAAATGCAAAATTCTAAGTCATAATTATGAGATACTAAATGATAATTACGACTTAAGAAAACATTTTTAAAATCAAAGTGGTGAAAATGGGCTGCCATACAAAAGCAGATGCTACAATCCTGATTTGATGCATTTCCAGCTGTGAACAGCAGAGGGAGCCATCACCCTTCCATCATCTCCTGGTTTCTTTGTCTTTTAGGCTCACATCCATGCTGCTTTTTACTCATAACAATGTTTGGTAGACACTCATTATGAGAAGATAAAACAGCTCTGACTAAAGCAGCCGTCTCCATCAAGACAACAGCCTCCTGTGTTTCTGTCCTCAGCAGCTCTGAAGTGAAGACGGTTTAACCCACAATGCCTTTAGCCATGCCAAGTAAGAAGTATATTTTTAATACAGGTTACCCAAAAAGGTCAAAGCCACTGTATTTAGATTGACTTCACATCAAATATCTATAAAATGTGCAGCTTACTTTGTTATGCAGAGACATTACTGTCATCGTTTACAGTTGAAGCAGAGAAAACACCCATCTAGTCTGACATCGCTAGAATAAATAGAAAATAAACAGATGTGAGTTTTGATGCTTCAATCTTGGGTGACTCATCTCTGATTTTTGCCTCACAGCTGCATTCATAAATGAGCAGAACTCTGAAAGACACATCAACACAAACATTCAGCACTAAAGTAAAGTTACATCACTTAACAGGACCTAAAGGGCTCGTCAAGACCCTCAGAAAACGAAGGTCCACCTACAAGTTTGTCAACTAGTTTTGGACTAAATAACAAATCCAGCTCCGTATGAGATGGTTTAATGCATGAAGACAAAAACATTGTCCCCAAGGGGTCTGCTTGTAAACTTTAAAAAAAATCAGAAGTGTCAGAAAACAGCCCTCTATGTCCGATGACACTGGTCATTGTGCTTTTTTTCCCAGTTTTTCTTAAAATTTGGCCACTTTTTCACTTGTTTTCCATCCAAACGACTCACAGATAAGTTGTAAGGCCTCAGTAACAGGAGACATATGCTGATCTAATAGTTTTTCAGTTAAAGAACCTGAAACCATCTGTGACGCCTGGTGTTTAAAGCTGCTTCGCTGCCTCTGGAGCCCAGCAGCGTCACAGCCTTCAGGCCTTCCACGAGCTCGGCTCTTTCCCCTTCCCTCGACCCCTCCACGTTTTCTCTGCTCTCACAGCTGCTTTCAATCTGCAGTCACCCTCAGATTGTAATGTTCTCACTTAGCCGTTTCAAGATTTATAGCTTTTAAAGTCTTCGCAGTCTCCTTAGACTCCACAAACCCACCCGCTGCTGCATGCCGTGCACCCCCGTTCCCCTATGAGCTCGTGCATTTGATCAAAAATATGCGTATGGCGTCTAACATCAGAACGCTGATAGCTGCATTAAATTAGTTGCACACGTTTATGAGATTTTTCTCCATTAAACCCAGGAGTGACTTTTTGGCCTTTTGTTGATTTGTTGTGGTTGTATCGACGTCGAGCTGGAGCCACTGATTTCACTGGTCAACCTCAGGAGGAGGAGAGAGAAGTGTGAGTGGAAAACAATAAAACAAGCTGCTCATTTCTTTAAACCAGGAAAGAGTTGAGATTTCTGATGCAGCTTCTGTTGGTGTCGTCGACCACTGGCATGTTTTTATATTTGTTGCAAAAACGAGTAACTTTTCTGAATCGTTCCATCAGATTTGAGTAATTTTTGTCCTGATTCTCCCTCTGTGCGTGACCTTTACCTGCCCTCCCCTTCATCAGCACCACCCTCCAACATTTCTCCGTGCTGAAGTGAATGTGATAAATACAGTGAACACCCGCGACTGCTGGGCATGCCGTATTCTCACCGTATTCTGCACGCAACTTCTGGAGAACCTGGTGGCCTCTTTATGAAGATTCACCATGTTTTCCTCCAAGAGGCGGTGTGTACTTACTGCAAACACCTCAAAGAGCCTAGGGTCTTTATTTTAACACAAGCGGTGCAGTTTTCATTGTTCTTAAAGCACAATTAGCTCCTGTGGACGGGCCTCTAGGACAGTGCTGACAAAGAGAGAAAAATAACTGCAGTAAAGTGTGACAAAGACTCAACTCCAGGCAGTAATTAAGGTCAGGGTCTGTTTAAGTGTTTTTTGGGATTTCGTTGGATGACTTATGGAAAATGATGCAGAAATAAACGTTCTAAATCAACTGTTCATGTTTGATAGTGAAATAAAATAAATTTACCAGTGAAATTCATTTTTTCTGTTTGTTTGAACTGTGTTAGTTTGAGCCCTTATCCTGTTTATTCATTCTTATTATGAAAATGTGCTTTAAAGGTTATTTGTTTCAGATTTATGTAGAAAGGATTTATCTAAAAAGAACTGCATCCTGCAGTAGAGAAAAGGATGGAAAGAGCAGGCTGGCTCTTTACTTTATTTTCTAGTTTTTTCTGCTTTTTTGTGTGAATTTTGCACATCTCAAATCACACTAGCATCTGTGTCCTCGGAGAAACAAAACTAAAAACTAAGAACGTAAAACAAACAAAAATATTCCTAAAACATGAAAGTCTTTTTCTGAATCATATTGAGATATTAAATCTAATTTCCTTCAAACTTTAGCCTTCGTGTTTAACTTTTTGATCAGTCAGAAGAAGAAGAAGTTGAAGGAAGTCTTTATTATTTGAATTATGTGCATTTTCTACAGTTTTATCTAAAAATATGCAACACAAGTTTGATCAACTTTGTATAGAAGCACAGGGTTGCTAATGAAAGGATTAAAAGTAGGTTTTGGGAATAGACCAGGAAGTAGACCACAGCTGTTTTGTTGCATTTCACATGGGTTAGCTTTAGCAGCACAGCTAGCTGCTACAAGAAGTTAGAAAAGTTACATTTTAAAACTCCCATAAGCCCTTATTTCAATACTTTGTATACTCATCTATCTATTTTGTGTGGAGACGCTGCGTAACCATAACAACCACATCAACGCCATAATGTTGGAGGTACAATCGTACTGGTTGCATTTAAAAGATGTAAACAGACATCAGCTGATTTAATTTCTAGCCTTCTGACTGACAGTTTGAAATGGAAATGAACATTTTCTGGTTTTAAAGATTGATTGATCTTATGGGTGAAATGAGTTTTGTAACAATTCTTTGGGATATTTGTTAAATGTATTAAAAAACCTGTTTTAACTGGTCAGAGCTCTAAACAGTTAGATGATGCTTGAAACCTAAATAATGAAATAGTTATAATTTAATATAAAAGAGAGTTGTTATAACTTATTGTATCATTATTAGGGATCTGAATTTTATAACAACTCACGATTCAATTTGGCTTCGATTCTTTATTTAGAATTGATTCAAATCGATTGACTTTCCTCAATAAGTTAGAGAGCGAGCTATGTAAAATTTTTTGTTACTTAAAAAATATGTTCAAGAAAATGCAGATTTATTAGGTCAAATGATTCTAAATTTGTAATAGCACACAGGCTCTCTCTTGACAAAGAGGCCAAATTTATTTTTGCTCATTTTAAAACTCATGTTACTTAATAGTAGCCTTGAAAGTTAGGTAGTCAAATACTTTTCTAGTTTGTGTGGCAACCAAGTTTAACTTGTCTCCTCAAGTAAAGAAACAAGGACATTTTGAATCTATTCCGAATCTTGATAAATAAGAACAGCGATTCAGACGTGAATCTTTTTTTTTCGACGCCATTGCAGAACATGTTTCAGTGTATTTTAAATTAAAATACTGTTTATATATTTTTAATGTCATTGTTTTCTCAGATAAAATCCATATTTTGTTTGCACCTTCAACAATATGGTGCAACTTCTCACAATGCATCATGGGTAATTTGTGACATCAGCATATGTTAAACATTGGGATTGCAACTATTTATGCAGATAATTAGAGTGCTGTAGTTTCATTATTAGTGTTGCTTAAATACTGGCTATTTGCCACCATGATGAAAGTTTTGACAATAAATCATATTCTGCTTTCATAATTTCGTAAAAAATTGTTAAATGCTAATAGTAGAAGTATCACATGTATACACATAGGAAGTATAATGTACTGGTAAAGTACAGCGTTAGTGTTTGTGTATATGCACGGTTTCTTCAGGAAACTTCCAGGACACGTTTTCTAACTATTGACAAAAACAGTTTTAAATGTAATTTTCTTGTATAGTTTCCATAAAAAAGCTACACAAACACACAC
Source organism: Callopanchax toddi (assembly GCA_006937965.1). Classification (NCBI taxonomy): domain Eukaryota; kingdom Metazoa; phylum Chordata; class Actinopteri; order Cyprinodontiformes; family Nothobranchiidae; genus Callopanchax; species Callopanchax toddi. Next base: position 1,191,344 of record SSNR01000080.1, read on the forward strand.
ACACACACACACACACACACACACACACACACACACACACACACACACACATAAATGCACAAACACACACCAAAGAATAGAAATGTGTCTAAATCTGTCTGGCATAGTTAAAGCAGTTCAAAGGAAACAATAAAACATTCTGCCATGTGTTTTCTTCCTCTTGTAGACGTTTCAAAGAATTTCAGTGCTGACTTTTTCACAAGGACACCTACATCACTGTTACCTCAACACAATGGAAGACAACTTTACACTAAAAGCTCCTCATGCTGATGATTCTCTAAAGTTTTGGCTTAAAAATGCAAGAATATGCTCTGACAGGCAAACAACAAAAGACGGGAACTCAGCAAGCCGTTCCTGCATTTTCAATTGATGGACGCTATCAGACAAATAAGGACCGAAACAACCATTAATCTCTACTTCTGCCCCCCCTTCCCATAGAAGCAACTCAGACTCATTTATCAAAACACAGAAAATGTCCCACCTGCTCCCTCCGCCCTTCCTGATTTACATCAATGCAAATCGGAGCCTCACCCAGAGTGGAGCAGATAAATGTAGAGCCCTTGTGTGGAGACCTTCTGCACAAACACGCTCCAACACAAGAGTCAGACCACAAACAATAAAACAAACAGAATTGCCAAGGGGTAGGCAGAGTCCAATTTGAATGTAAAGACCACAGCAGGGTAAGCAGGTTTCTGCAGATCTGCATTATGCCCTCTGAGATGAAAGCACAGCTTTTTATTACCTGAGAGAGAAGTTCTCACCTCCAGCAAAGCGATTTTTTTTTAGTCCTGAAAACTGGGGCGAGGGACAAGTGAAGTGGCTCCTTTCACAGGAATAAAGTGCTCATTTGAATTGAAGAACAAAATGTGTGTGTGTGTCGTACTAACGCCTTTCTGCATGTGCTCAGGTGAAGAAAAACGGCAGACAGGGACAAATTGTTGCTGTATTTGGGTCAGGGCCATCAGCAAATAATGTGAATCGAGTGGATTAAAAGTCCTCCACAGTCCCAAAGCAATATGTGGCATATAAAAGAGTGTGTGCCAAGTTTAAAAATGAATGCCCAGGTATTACCCCATCAAAAAATGTTCTTCCTGTAGAGCTTTCTCCACATTCTGTCCACCCCGAATGTGAAAACTGCATGTGAAATGGGGGGGAAAGATTGGAAGTGTGCAAAGCAGGATGCCAGATGGGCTTTGGTTTCTTAATGACAGATAAACTGGAAAAGTGGTGAATAAAAGATGAGTTTGCAAGCAGGTGGATAAAAAACGATGCATAAGCAGCGAGGATGGGACTGTCGCTACGCCATTAAATATGGATGGGTCTCGAGACCCCAGGTCAAATGACAACATTCCCACAGATGTGTCGCCAAATACACAAACAAGCGTTCTCAGAGCTAACAAATCCGTAGCATCGTGCAAGAAAAACCCTCCAAAGGACGACCCTCATTTTCTGTTAAACAAATAACTGTAGAAATCCTGACAAATATACAAGATTATATCAAATATCCTCCTAACACGTGTTCCAAACTTGTCCACACGGGAGTACTTTCAATTCAAATGAGCCATACCTGCAGCAACCAAAACACTAGACACAAAAGAGCACTCAGACTAATAAAAAAAAAACATTTGTTATAAACAGAACAAGCTTGTTATATGAGAGAGGCCTGATTATGAAATTGATTGAATCATGCAAATCAAAAGCTTAGTTAGGTAACCCCAGATGCACGGACACAAAAAGCTCAATGGTTTTGGTAGAAAACATTTCCTAAGAACTTTAGCTGATGTAAAGTTTTCTTTGTTCAAAAACTTTAAAAATGAAAGAAAATGGCACAAAAACAAGAGATTTCCCAAGTTTCTCAACCTTGGTAGATCAACACAATTTGCTAAAAGTTTGCTGCTTTAGTGTTTCAGTGGCATAAAGAAGCATTTCAAAAGCGATTGTTGACAATAAATTTACAGAAATGGTTGGATGGAGTTCCTCTGAGAGGATGTTTAGGTACCATTCTTTATTCATGATCATATTCTGAGACTATTCTAATGGTGTCAGACTCATCATTACATTCATCCAAATTCATTTTCATGACATATAAAGGGACTTTGCAAATTTGTTTTCCAAAGTCCGGTAAAACCAGGGATAGCATGACTTAATGGGAAAGAGAACAAGCAAAACTGAAGAATCAGAAAACAGAGTGCGGGCAGTTTTTAATGTAGGTGATCTGATTTCCAAAATGTGGAGAAAATCACAAGGGACATTTATCTTCTCTCAGCATTTTGTTGGCGGAAAAGACCCGACGTCTGAGAACGATGAACCAATATTTAGCTATGGTTACGAACAAGGAATCACAAAAACAACTAGAGCATAAAAGGGAGTCCCCAGTGACACGTAGCGACCAAACTACAGAACATCAACCTAAAAGACCTCACGAAAAAGAAAGATCTTCAGTTCAAGATTCAACCGAACAACAGGACACCACTACTGTTCTTACTCTGTCCGTGGATTTGAGATTTGTATAGAAACAAATATAAGTAAAAAATAAAACCCAAGTGCTAAATTCAAAACAGAATGTGAGCAACAAACCTTTCATTGCATGTAAATTTTCAGTTATTTTACCTGATTTACCTGCATAGTGCTCCAAACTGAATTTGTGGACAGACAAAGAAGGATTATATCATTTGTGTGTTGAAGGTTCTACATACTTGTTTTGCTAAGAAGAAAAAAAGTGATTCCAAGAATGTGGTGTCCTCCAAAGAAATGAACATTCCTTTGACTGTGGAACAAAAAAATCCCCACATAACAGTCATATTTGTTTTTTATTAGCATATCAGTTTATCTATAAATATCAAAAGGCAAAAGAAAAATAATTTACAGTACATTCCATTTGCAGAGAAGCAGAATCAAACCTACAGGAATTCGGAAGGTAAAAGCAGATCTGTTGGAGAGTTGTGACCTGTTCCTGGTATTAAGATCGCCATGGTTTACACTGGCAAAACAACACTGCCATAACTTTCTTTATTTGCATTATTTATGGCAATTACACACTGTTAAATCATCTTTAGTATTAATACATTCATAGAAATATAAAAGTGTCTTTGTTTCCCTTTATTGTGCTTTTGTGGGAATATTGCCTTCACTTGGAGTAAATAGCTGGCAACCCTGGGTGATCATCAGGGGAAATAGCTTCCAATGTGGACGATGAACCAATTAAGTATTGGTAGAATTTGCTCCAGGCCACTTTACAACAGGGGCGACTACCTTGTGCTTAAAATAACCATTGTTTAAACAGAGCTCAATTTGGATAAATATGCATCAGTAAATGCCAGAATCAGCCATTAAAATATCAAATCGTGTTTCCTTTAAATAGATAGGTAAATGGCAAGCTGGAACTCCATAGGGTGACATGCAGCATGTTAATGTGTGTCTACAGGCACTACTCAAAAGGCTTGGAAAGGCATGCAGAGAGAAAGAGGGGGTAGGAGGGAGTGTATGGGAAAAAAAACTGGAAAAGAGAGGCGGAGGGAGGAAAAGTCCCTGTGCTCAGTGTGATGGACGACAGCAGGGGTTGTGTTGCCAAAGGCATAACATGCCCCCCCCCCTGCCACCATCTCCATAGACAATTTCCTCCATCCTTCACCCCCCTTTCCCCATAGGCCAACTGTAAAGAGCACAACACATTCCATCTCTCCAACTCCAACCAGTCATACAATGTTCCAGAGTATCCAACACATCCAACTTGGGTTGAGTGAGCAAGGAAAGAAGTGTCAACTGGCACAAGAAGCAGGTTGGAGGGGAAAAAAGGAGAGCACAGCTCTCTTCTCTGATGCTTCTGTCATGTCCTCCATTATGGCAGAGTTCTGTTATGTAAAGAAGCCTGAAGGTGGAGGGGTAAAGGGCCGAAGGTGAGCCCTACCCATAGACCTACCAACATGAAGGTCTAAAATAGACCCACATTTCTACATGCCGTCTAATTACACTAAGATATAGGGTAAAGCTAAAACACCTAAACCCTCTATATGTGTTTTCATGCAACTGGATCTTTATAAGCGTGCCTTTAAAACAAACAAAATGTTGCATCCATGTAAATACCTTCCAGTGGTTTCACTTAAATGGCCTGAACTTCAGATTAGGAATATAATCCCCAAAAAAAGAGTCCTGGAAAATGTCCCGCAGAGTCCAGGAAAGTTCTGCTGAAGGTCTGCTATAAACCCAGGGTTGGGTTTGGGTAGAGCCCTCCGAGGCCAGTTTGAGAAGAGCATCCAGAGCTCTTATGAAGACCCTCATCTCCCCTGTCCTGCAGAGGTGGACCGTGAACATTGATGGAGCTAGAAGCTCCATCTTTGCAACGTGAAAAATCAGGTGAGCTAGCAGATGACAAAGGCATTGGAGGCTCTGAGAGGACAGAGCATGGCTGTAGTTGAAGAACTGACATGTCAGGAGGACTTGATCTGGGGACGGCAGGATACCCTAACTGGAGGTTCTGTGGTCTGTGTAATAAGGTGTCCGCATGGCAGATCGTACCATGCTGCTGAGAGATTGTGAGGGAAGAAGATGGCAATGGCATTGGTGGGTCTGCCCAGATTGAGGCAGTCTTAGCGGGGGACAGGGATGGGTAGGACTGGGGAGGGGTAGGATAGCGCAGGTACGTGTGGTGCGCTGGGGAGTAATGGGCTGGACAGATCACTGAAGGTTGTGGCACTGGCGGTATGAAGGTCTCCATGAGTTGGGCCATTCTCTTCATGACTTGCCCAAGGTCAGCCACTTCCCTCCGGAGGGTGCTCACCTGCAGACATAAACAAACGTTTCAGAGGAAATGGCTAAAGAAGAAAACTTTACACACCAGTTAAGTTTATGGTTTTGGGGGCAGCTTCTTTAGCTTCTCCTTGTGATGGACTTTGTCACAAACTCCACGTCATGGATACACTGTCACGGCTAGTGCTCCACCCAGGACCCCAAATAAGCTGCCACCATGATGACAAACCACCAAGACCAGGATATAAGTTTGGGTTTGCTCAAAATGGATCTATCACACTTCATCACATACAGTCCTGAAGACGTCACTGTGACCCTGTAAAGACCATCAACATTTTGAATGAATGTTAACACTGAAGTGATGTCTACAACCTTTGTAACAGATTCAATCTGTCTTCAGTTTTATGAATTTTTCCTGCTCTCACCCACAGTCTGTATTCTTATAATTTATATTTGAGCAAACACCATTCGTCAGAATTTATATTCTTAAAAATGTGGTCATTTCAAACCTTTCTGTTACATGTCTGCTATTTTGCAAGTAAAATCAAGCTGCTATAATGGAACATTACACTAAAGATGGCTGGTGATTAGCTGCTCTCTGCACGTGGCATGTCCACCGAGGGCACGACCACAAAGCCCTGCCAATGCGCCATCTGTTTCTGCCAGTCGGAGCGCTCAGGACCATTCATCTGGCCAGTAACGCTCTTCATTGCAACTGGATGCACATCCACCCTCAGCGGGGCACACGGCGCCACATGGGAAGTGCTCCAATCGCTGTGTGAATATGTCAAGAGGTGACCAGGCTGAGCGCACCACTATATTGTGATTGCAACCAACCGAATTAAGCTTCGAGTTTACCTCTCAGTTTTATGGACGTGCAATATAGCTTTTTACCAAAATTTAAGTAGTGTGTTGCCATACTTTTAATATAATAACCATTTGTTCTTTTTCTCTCATTGTGTCTCTTTCCCTCAAGTGGTTTGTGAAAGCCTGGGTCGAAACTCTGGCTCTGATAAAAATAGAAAAGCTGAGAGTGGCAGGACAGTCCAATCTGACACGCTGTCAACAGGATTCTTGGACTCCCACGTTCGAGGCAACTGTTGGTGGTCATGCTTAGGGAAAACAGCAGCTGACCACAACCAGATGTAGCTACAGGTATTAAATGTCATAATACTAAGACAATAATAATACAGCTGGCTTTGATCCTGATTTATTGATCTATTTCAAATAAGAAAATCTGCTCAGATCCAGTTTGAAGTTCATTAATAAAAGTGGGTCGCTATAAAGCGTGTCTCACTCAGCATGTATATCATGCTCGTCTAGCAGTAAGTGTTCTGACTGCTGAGACACTGTCCTCATTGTCGAGCCTAATGTTCTGATTTCCTTGTCGTACAGATGGCTCCTTGATGCTTTTGATTTCTCTCACAGGGCAACTCTTTACATGCCTCATCCTTAATTAAGAGACCAGAGTACAGGAGGTCAAGAAGAATAGTGAAGAAAACAGTCCTGTTGGTTTGGATTTTGATGTAAAATACAGCAAAGGCTGCAAATATCTTCTTTTTTTATTTCCAGAAAAGATCTGTGTGGCTGTATCTGAATGTGGATTTAACAATAAAATAAAAGACATGCTGAAGGACATCCTGTCAAGCATTGGTAACCCACAGACACAACAAAGAAAATGTGTTTAAGTGTGAAAGTGCTGCATTTTTCACACTCTTTTAGCTCTTCTAGCTTCTGCCTTCCACATAAGAAGAAGAAAAGGTAAAATGATCCCTTTATGTTTTTTTTTTGCATCTCCTCTTGTGTCCTTTTTCCCTCTCAGTGGGGCTGTTGTCTCACTCAGCGACACACACCGGGGCGTAGCAGGAGGAGGCAAACACTCCTCCTCAACTGCCAAAAGTCTAATGTCAATTTAGCCACCTGCCAATCAAACCCTGGGATGCAGTTTATGTGCGAGGAGAATAATTCAAGCTGCAAAATGAATAAATCAAATTTATTAGATACTTCTTAAGACACAAAACCAGGTCTGTCTGAGGATGAAGAAGTTATGAGTCTGTAGTGGTTTAGCATCCAGTTTTGCTCATTACTTCTGACAATCCTTTCTTCTGTTATGTGTTTGACATGCTGATGCAGACATACTTCAGCTCACCTGTCTGTCTCACTACACACACATTGTTACTTCATAAGTAGACAGACTGGGGAAGTCTTTCTTCAGGATTTAATTCTGATTCTCATCCTAGTTACATATGAGAGAACAACCTCAGTTCTGAGAAATAGCATTTATGCTTTTTAGGGTTGATGAGATAACAGCTATAGGTTAAAGCATACTGCTGCCATGGTTGTTATTTTATAAACCTTTTCATCAGTTTTGCACAACATGATTATTTAAATGGAATTCTATGGTTGTCTGAGTGCTGCAGCAACATGTAACCCTTTAGGTGTGCACAGAGGTTAAAAACTTAAGGAATTTCTTAAGGTTTCTGCTAAAAACTGTGTCATTTAAAACTGATGATGGTGGTGACCAAACCTTTCAGAACAAGAGCCAAAACTGCCAACATGAAAGTAATCATGGGCCACAAAAATATCATTTTATATAAATAATGTATTATGTTTTTTGGGTTGCTCAACAGCACATTAAACATGCCATAAACTGATAAAAAGAGCAAACTATTCGGGACATTTTTAGAAAAGGATCTGTTAATGACTGGTGACCTGTCCAGGGTGTCCCCTGCCTCCTACTCAGTGACCACTGGAGGGTGAGCTCACCTTGACCCTTACTGGATCAAATGGTTAAAAAAAAAAAAAAAAAAAAAAAAAAAAAAAAA